>PVKN010000054.1:68739-127929 GCA_004027915.1 Capromys pilorides | reverse complement strand
TATATTGTGTAAGGTCTCACTGTGCAGCTCAAACTTATAATGATCCTTCTGTTTTCAGCCTCCCCAGTGCTAGGATTACAGGTACACGCTACCATGCCTGGACTTGGTCACTGGCTCAGTGCACCTGGGGGTGGGGCTGGCATGGCACGTGGTGCTGGGAATCAAACCTGGCCCGGTGCTTGCCTAAGCAGCAATTTCTATCTTAGAAGAGTATGAGGGCTTTTGGGTTAGCTCAATGGTTATTAAGTGCATGTGCTGGCAATCTGAGTCAGGCACAGGGAATGGCGGTTCAATCCCTAGACCCACCCTTAAGGCAACCTGAACCAGCCTCCCCCCCAAAAAAAATCCTTCTATCTTAGAAGAGTAGCATATATGTGTGCGTATGTGTGTTATATTTTATTTTTTTGGTATAGGGTCTCGCTACACAGCTCAGACTCATAGTGACCCCCCTGTGTCAGTTTCCCCAGCACTGGGATTGCAGGCATGTGTCACCACACCTGGTTTCAGGGCTGGCATGGCTCTCCCCAGGTTACTGTATGGCATGCGGTACTGGGGGTGGAACCTTGGTACTTGCCCTTGCCAGGTAGGCTTTTAGGCCGCCGAGCTCTCTCAGCCCGAGAGCAGCATTTTCCCCTGCTACTCCCTAGTGGCTCACTAGCTGAGTCCTTGGCACTTACTAGGTGCCGAGCTTGAGAGCAGTCAGGAGAGAGGGGTGGGTGCCTTACGATCAGGTGCCATTCTTCACCCAGGCTGGCCACAGAGCTGGGGAAGGGGCTGTGCACTGCCACCAAGGCAGGGACCTCCACTCCACTCTCCCCCACAGGATAGCTGCCCCTAATTAAAATGACAGGAGGACAGTATGGTGGCAGTAGAGAGCGGTGCTAACCAAGCATGGGGACACCTGGCGTTTTGATCCCAGCTATATCACCAGCTTGCTGTGTCACTGCCCTTGCAAGTCACCTCCCTTCTCTGAGCCTCTACTTCATTTTTCAAAAGACAGTGTCTGATTTTTATAGAGCAGTGGTTTTTAATGGAGGAGGTGCCCCCCCAGGGGACACGGGCAGGGGAGGGCACTACTAGTACCAAGTGGGTAGAAGCCAGGGATGCTGCTAAGGTCCAGGACGGCATCTTGAAATGAAGAATATCCCATCCCCAAACTGGTAGGGTGAGCAAAGAACAGCCCTGCAATCTAAATCCAGGAAGGCTCACACAGCTCTACCACCCCTCCTCTCGTTTGTTCATCGAATCTGCATTTATCCGGCTCCTCAGGAGTGCCTGCCTTCTCCGGGCTTGCCACTGGCCAGGGCTGGGAGAGCCCTGCGTGTTCCTAGTTCCTGGCTGCTGGCTGTAACGTGTCCTTTCCATCATCTGGGCAACTGGACCCTTAAACCCTCCAGCCTTGCTATTATTGCTCCCATTTTGCAGAGCGACGGAAGTGAGGCCTCATGAAGCATTCCAGCTCCTTCTGTGGAGCTGTGTTTCCAACAGGGTCTGCAGGCCCAAGCAGCCGAGCAGAGGTGGCCAGGAAGGCGCGGGCCCAGCGGTCTCTTTATTGTGCAAACCGTTTAAGGAGCCTCGTGACTATAAACCAGCTGGTAATGACCTGACAGACTTGGGGCTGGAGAAGTGTTAGGGCCACGGAGACATTAATCTACTTCCAGCCACCACTGCCAGAAAGGCATTTGTTAGTGTGGTTATGGGAGCCATAAATGGCTCTGTCACGGCAGCCCTCCCACCTCAGGCTCCGCAGGTACAGGAGGGGGCTGCTCAGGGTCGGGGGTGATGGCCCTGCTACCCAGAAGCAATCCTTCCACCTGCTCGGGGATGACGGGAAAGCTGGGGCTGCTGCCTCAGAGCTTGATTCTGGCTCCCTCTGTGTTCTAAAATAGCCCTGTGGACTCCAGTAAGGCCTGCAGCTGCTCTGGGCCTCAGTCTTCCTATCTATACAATGGAGACCTTAATGAGGTGTGGTGGTACATAGCAGTAACCACAGTACTCTGGGAGGCTGAAGCGGGAGGATCACAGGTTCACATCCAGCCTGGGCAACTTGGCAAGATCTTGTCCAAGATATTTTTTTTTTTTAAATGTATGGGAGGTGAGGATATAGCTCAGTGCAAAGGCTTTGGGTTCAATCCCCAATTCAGTTGGAAGGAAAGAAAAAAGGAAGGAAGGAAGAAAAGGAGGAAGGAAGGAAGGAGGGAGGGGAGGAGGGAGGGAGGGAGGATAATGTTTATTTTACAGGCTGTCAGGAGCCTGCGTGTTTTAAGGGGTGTGAAGCATCATTACAGTTAGTGGCCATCGTGGGAGAAAGAGCCACGGTGACATTGTGCAGGGATTTAATCAAATATGAGGTCTGAGATTTGTTGAGGGTTAATCAAACAGGCACCCTGGGCAAAGCTTTATAATTCCGCCTGGCTCCACTCCCTGTGCCATGAGTCATGGCGTCCACTCGTGGGGCACTGGCTGGGCGGCAGGCTGCCTCCTGAGCGCTTTGTCTGGACTGACTCACCTCGGACCGGTGCAGTAGGGCTGAATTTATCCCTGCTTTACAGTGGAGGGAACAGAAGCCGAGAGACATCAAGGAGCCTCTGGGTGCTGTGGCCTCAGGCACAGGCTTCACCCTCTCTTCCTGGCTGGGGTCTGGGAACTCAGAGTCTCGGCTGGGTGTAGCCTGCCGGCCTGGACCAAGCGGTCAGCGCAGAGGCAACATCCTGGCCCCCAGGGGCCTGGCCCAGAGGTGGCAGTGCCTCCCCCCCTTGGAGTCTAGAGGTGCGGGCAGTTTTTATGCCAGGACAGCATGGCACTTGCCCAGGCCTGGGGCTACGGGCACAGTGGTGCCCACCTCAGAGCAGGCCAGTTGGGTGGTGGTGTAGGGCCCACCCCAGAGAGGCTTGGTGGGGCAGCGGGAGGGGCAGCTCCATGCTTGTCGAGAAGGCGCCATCCGGGTTTGCACAATGTGCTGAATTGGTGCTTTTAAAGTGATCGTTGAAATAGACACATAAAAATTTATAAAGTTCTTGTAGATTCCTCTTGGGTGTCCTATTATACTAGAGAAAGGCAGCTTCAGATGAATCCCAGGCTGAGGAAGTGGCTCTATGCTTGTGTGTGTGTGTGTGGGGGGGGGGTCTGATGCTGGTGCTGGGACCCTAGGACCCACACTGGCCCGGGGGCTCCCTTCCCCTCTGGCCTCCCTTGCGCCCGCTCTCAGGCCCCTCTCCTGGTCTTGCTCTGGAAGTCTCCCCCACGCTTCAGAGCTTCCTTCCAGTTCACTCTCTACACAGATCCTCTCCGGATGTCCAGATGGACAGCATGGCTTTTGCAGCCCGCAGATCCCATCAAGTTGGGGGCTACCTGCAAGAGGCGGTGACAACCTGCTCTCCTTGCTCAGGAACAGCCCCAGGCCCCTCTTCAGTGGGAGGTAGGGGTTGCCCATGTTCCAGGAGAAGGTGAGGTGAACCCCAACTGCTCCCCTACCTCACCTCACCCCCTCTCAGGTCCCAACAGCAGTGAAAAATCAGGGGAGAACTTGATGTTTGCTTAGTGGAAAACATGGGAAAATCAATAGGAGGGGAAAAAAAATCTCATTTTCAAGCATCTAAGCAGGTACTGCAATCAATAATGCAGAGAAAAGTGGGAGGCCATTCGCTCAGCTGGGTCCTCTGGGACTCAGGAAATGTTTTCAGAGGTGCTGGACCTCCCAGGCACCACAGTGCCATCCCCACTGCCTGGGGCCCCTGTGACACTGGGTCTCCATGGGACACAGCATGTGGAAGTGGAAGTGAGTTAAGTAGTTCCCAGCCCACGTTGTCCCCACATGTGGTGGACTCTGGGATGCAGATGTGCAGACGGAGGCCAGGGTGCGGGTGGCCGAGGGGGCTGTGGTGTCTCCCTGGAGGAGCCATCTGCGGATTTCTTCTTGGTTTTTCCTTTTCATCCTAGGGAGAAAATCAACCCCTTCCCCATCATAAAAGAAACAGATAATGCTTATATCCTATCATTTCGTAGCTTATTTAGTATACTATGAGGTTTGATTTTTTTCAGCCTTATTTTTTTTTATGGGACCAGGATTTGAACTCATGACCTGGCACTTGCCAGGTGGGCACTTGTACCATGGAGCTGTCTCCCCAGCCCCTCAGCCTTATTTCTAACAGTGGTCAAGCATCAGCACTCTGGCAGGTTGGCGAGTCATACACGAGTGGTGGATGCATCCTCCTCCCACCCTGTCCTGGGCAATGTTTTCTCGAGCTCCTGTCTCTATTGGCTGCGATCACGCCCCCCAAAACTGCTATCTCTTCTGATATGAGGGTTCAGGGAACAGGCACTTGCAGGTGGGGCTAGCGTGTGGTCCTGGAGGAGGAGGCTGAGTAGGGGAAGACCTGTCCCTTCCACAAGCTCCTGGCGTGGTGCCAGAGCCCTGGGCTTAGGCTCACGGAGCTCCGGGTCTGCCGGATGCATCCAGGCCCTGTCCAGGGGAGGGTGGAGTAACAATGCTAAACAGATGCACAAACATGTCACTTCAGAAACTCAGTGACAGTCCTGAGTCTTCAGTTACCCTGGGATTTTACTGGACCAGATATTGCTAGGGAAAGTAGGTTACATAACGGGGTTCGGAGGCAATTTGGATAGTGTTTTATGCTTGTGTGTGTGTGTGTGTGTGTGTGTGTGTGTGTGTGTATGTGTTTCATCAAAGACCAGGGGATGGGTGTAGTAGATTCTGGACACGGATTTAGGGGTCAGAGAGGCCAGGCTTGAATCCCTCCCATAGCACTGCCGGTTTCTGCACAACCTTGAACACGTTTCCCGCTTCCTCGAGCTCAGTCCTCTGGGCAGCCACGTCTAGCCCAGCTTCACTCACGCAGCACCTGTTCCCAGCCCCTGATGAAGCTCCTTCCTTAGCCCCATCCTGTCCTCCCTGGACTCCCCAGTTGGGGAGCTTGCAGGCTAAGGGATATTCCAGGTTTGGGGGTACCTGAGAAAGTCTCCCCTGTAAGCCATGGTGTCTGCTCCAGGCCTCCCCTGGGGTCCTCCTACCACCGTGGAAAGGCTGAAAAGCACAGGACTGCGAGTCCCAGCCCTGGACTGTGCACACAGCAAGTGTTCAAGCAACGCGGAGGCCTCGAAGTCTGGCTAGGTTGTTGGACACCAGGGACGGGGCCGCGCTGCGTCATCCCCCTCTCTGCAGGCCTCCCAGGTCCCCACGGAGACCAAGCCAGGGCACAACACCCTCTGCCTTTGCCTTCCCAGCCCTCTCCACCCAGCGGGCTGCCTGGCTCTAAAACATTAGTCACGTTAGGCCCTTCTTTTCAGACGCCTCCAGGAGCCACTTAGAAATGATATTTAAAGCTTCAAGCATGTCCTGGAGTGTTTCCAAATAAAAAATATCAGTTTGTCTAGGTCTAGGGCCATCGGCTGGAGATTACATAAGTCGCTGAGGTTTGACTGCAGCCCACGGGAATGAACATGGAGCTGTGGTGGCCATGTCCTCCGTGGCTCAGGGTCCATCCTAATTGTTTTGTTCTGCCTGCTATTTTCTTCCCTCAAAACTTAGCAGCATAAAGCAACACGCATTTCCTAGCTTCTAGTCAGGACTCTGGGCTCAGGCTCTACAAGGCCGCAGGAAGGTGTCAGCGGGCTTTGGTCCCATCAGGATATGGGTGCAGGTGGATCTGCCCACAAGGTACCCCAGGGTGTGGGCAGATCCACCACTTTGGCCAAATGCTTTGGTTCTATCTGCAGGCCGTCTTAATAGGCTTCTGAAGCTGACGGAAGTCTAGGCCCCCTTGCCCTCTCCCTCTCCATCTTCCAAGGATAGAACCCAGGGCTTTCAACATGAGCTACATCCCTGGACCTTTCGAATTGTTTTTTAAATTTTAAGACAGAGTCCTGCTGTATTGCCCCGAGTGCTCGGATTGAAGCCACTATTGATCTACTTTGTTTCTTCATAACACAGAATATCTCTTATGATGACATAAAATCTGCTCACTTAGCCCAGTATCCTCTGCCTCTTCCTACTAGAAAGATAGCTCTTTTGGGAAGGGATCGGCCCTATCAGGTCACAAGTGAGTCCCCAAGGCTTCCACCAGCGCCTAGCACATAGTAGGTGCGGTGCTTGCTCTGTGTTGACTGAACAAATAAATCAGGTCTCATCACTCCCACTCAGCTTTATTTTGACAGCTCTTGTCCCCCCCCCCCCACCGACCCCTCCCAGCAAAATTTTGGCTGAACCTACAAGGGAAGGGCCAGTGGATGAGGAAGCCTGTCGTGGCCACAGAATGTGGGGACAGCCTGCAGGGACCCCTCACCTCTTCTGTAAGGTCAGGAGCACTGCCTTTCCTGGGCAGAGTCAGGCCCAGATGCAGAAGGAGCCAGGATTTCAGTGGCCAGAGGAAGGCAGCCTTTGGTCACCATGCAAGCCATATCTGCTGCTCCTTTGGGAGGCCCTGGGGCCCCCTCCTGGTTTCTCCATCTCCAGTTGGGGCTCCCTGCCATTTCCAGTTGTGCAGCCCTCAACATCCCCAGCAGGTTGCTGCACCATCAGGGTTGGGGTGCTTCTTTTTTCTGTCCCTTGGGCCATGGCACCCTCAGATCTGTTTTCTGTCACTCCTAATGACTAGGTTGGGCCCACAGTCATCGTCATCCCACAGACTTCTCCTGCTCCCTGCGACTCTCGGCACAGGGACCAGATTAAGAAGAGGGGCCTCTGCTCCCCTAGCGGAGGCCTGTGCATCCGGAGACCCACATTCGGGGCTATTAGCTGGGCAGTGACTTGGGGACCATGGGCTCCTCTGCCTACAGGGCACAGCCTGCAGAAGACCTGTTTGGTCACACGGGTGGATGAAGCTGAAGCAGTCAGTCACAGCCGTAGCTGTGGAGGTGATGGTCACCTCCTGTGCAGAGGAGGCCCCATGACCGGGAGGCCAGTGTCCTGTCTGCATCCAGAACACTACAGGGGCAGCAGAGATGCTGTCAGGCTGGGCGTTGGGGCCTGGGAAGGAGTTTGCGAAGTGATCACCTTTGTCTAGTCCTCTGCTTTGGTCTCATCCTTCCAGGAGTAGCTTTTGCTACCCCCAGCTATGCCCTGTCCCCTGCTGTCCTGTCTCTGCTCCCAGCCTCCAACTGCTGCCTCATCTCCCAGACCTCTTGTCCTGCAGCCTACGGTCCCCTCTGCGCTTTTGGCCCTGTCTCATCTCAGTGTTCTCTGCTCCAATGCCTCTGTTTCCATTTCTCTGTCTCCCAACTGTCTGTTCATCCCTTACTTCCTCACCCCATCACTCTGTCCCCTCGTGCCAGGTTCCCAAGTTTGGAGGCTCCTGGCCCATACCATCTCTTCTCAGCTTCTATCCCTCCCCAAGACCCCCAGGGCATGGGTGGAGCTGGGGTGGGGCAGGGGTGGGGGCAGGAACGGTGGGCATGTGGGCTTGGCTGCTTTATGAACAGGAGTGCAGATGCACCTGCATTTCCAGCTTGTTTGTCTTACTGTAATTAGGTAAATAAATCAGCATCCTACTTGAGCCCGGCCTCTTCTAGAAATAGCGGCTCCAGCAGGGTGTCCTGGTCTCCAGTAGAGGGTCTGACAAGTAGGAGCAGCTGGGTCTCCCCCTCAGGCCCTCCAGGCTTCTAGCCTTGGTGTTTGTTTTTTGCAGTTCCAGGACCTGGAGCAAGAACTCAGCTGGTCCTGTGGGGTCCTGGGACGGGGCTGTTCCCGGGATGGGCAGCCGGCTGGGCTGCTACTGTGTCAGGAGCACATGGTAATGAAGGCAGGTGCTGCTTGTTAAGCACGCTTCCTACTCCTGCCGTCGATGGCGCCATGACCTCCTGTCCCCTCCACCTAGGACCATTAAAACTCGATTATAGCAGAATGAGGACAGACTGAGCGAGGAGCCTGCCTCCCTCTCCAGCAAAGCCAGGGGCTGGGAGATGGGGCAGCCTGGTTCCAGGGAGACCTGGGAGGCAGAACCCCAGCAAGCGGTGCCAGGAGCAGTAAATACGGGCTAGGGCTGGGGGAGGACTTCCTGGGGTGAGGACAGTGGTGAGGGACAGGAAGAGTGCAGGCCATCAAGTGTGGGGTGCACACCTATGATATCGATGTTCTGGGAGGTTGAGGCAGGGGAGTCACAAGTTTCAGCCCAGCCTAGGCAGCAGGTCTAGGGCAGGCTCCTCCAATAACTGGTGGGAGGCTGGGGTGCTGACCTTCCAGCCCTAAGCCTAGCTGAGGGAGGAGTTAACCCTTTGGTTGCTGGGTGGCCTGAAGGGGGAGATTCCAGCATGGGGCTGGGAAGGCCAGTGTTGAGCAGGAAAGTGGTGCTGCTGTGAACACCCCAGGGGGTCATCCACAGAGATGTCCCATCCCTGAGGTGCACACCCCAATCTGCCTGCATGGGGGCTGTAGATGCTGACAACAGCTGTCCCTCTCCACATAGGAGGCATGTTTGGGAAACTCCTGAAACTGCTTCCTCAGCTCCCAGCTTGTCTCAGCCTAAGTAGGCCTTTTGGATTTATTAGCTCTGGGGGTGGAAAGCAAACAGCTTCTTGCCGAAGTGTGTTTAGTGTCACATTTCAAACTTGCAGGCTTGATTGAAACGGTAGTTAAAACATTTTAAGGCTCTTAGGTAAAGTTACATTTGCCTCCCGCACAACCTGTATTCTGATATTATCTATTTATGGCCGTGGCCCGCTCTATGGCAGAGAAGCCAGTGCTTTATCCAGAGCTGTCAGCTGGTCTTGTGGAGAAGTGGCCCTGGCTTCCATGGGGAGCCTGTCACATGGAAGGGGGGAGGGGAAATGGTGGAATATGCATGCATTTTAATTAAGTCCTCAGCGAGCACCCTATTGTGGAGACTCGAATATTAAAGAATCTTTCCACTTTGAGGGAAGCTGGGATATTTTGTTCCCCATGTCATTTTTACATTCCTTTTGTGTGGCAATTAATATTTAACTCCTGGGAAATAAAGCTGCCACCTGATAGCGTCTTTACGGCCTGTATTAAAGTAGCTGTTCCTGATAAGCCATTGTAATAGAGCGTTGGGCCGACCCTGCTTTTGAAAGGGGGCTTTGTTTAGATATAATTCTGCTCCAGGAGCTGGGCCCTGAATGAGTCTTTTTCTCCTAGTTGGTTTCATTTTTTACGATCACATAGCACAAGCCAAAATGTAATCAATTATAGAGAAGAGAATGGGCGTGCATCTAAGGGGTGGGGCTTTGGCCCCCCTTGCTGTCCCGTTTCCAGTGAGCAGGTCACTGTGATTACCACATCCAGACAGCCTTTCCATGCTGACGTCACTTACGGGCACAGCGTGTCCTTGACGGAAGGTGGAAGCGACCACATTTGCAGTCACGGTGGAGCCCATCTCTACCTGACCTCAACAGCGTTTAACTGGGGGACCTAATTTGAGTTTACAGGTGATTATGAGCTCTCCTGTGGGACACTGCTTACCGATGAATTCTCAACTAAGTTGCAAAACAGTGACGAATTAACTTGTTATGCTGTCAAAACCAATTACAGTGGAAGACAGCTTAACTTCCCTGGCCCTTGCTCAGGGTCCCTGAGCCAATGCAGCCACCCTCTGCCCTGGAAGGGTGGGTCAGGCACACTGAGGAGCCCCAGCTGCTTGTCACCCACTAGCCTCCCTCCTTGACTCCTTGCTGTCCCTTGGCTTTGCTGAAGACTCCTGTTTGATTCTGGGACACTGAATTGTCAGGAGTGGGAAGTGGGGGGTCAGGAGGGAGAGGCCATCTGACCCACGCCCCAAAAAGGATGTCTACTCCCGCAAAGGCTGGGGGAAGATTGATTCTTGCTGTGGCTTTAAGTAAGATAAACATCCTAAGGCCCCAAGATCTTTATTTTGCAGCATTGAATGGAAGGGGCAATTTATAAATGTTCCCTTAATATTTCTGAAACAGATTGGCCAGTAATTTATAGAATGCAACATTGAGGACTGAATTAATTTTCTAGGGAGAAAAGTCTGCCTGCAGCTTGGGGCGAGCTGCGCCCGATAGCGCCAGCATCTGCAGAGAATGACGGGGTGGAGAGGGAATGTGGAGGCGGTGACTCACCCTCCCCAGTGTCACACATGAGGAAACTAAGACCCGAAGTCATGCTGCCCTGCTGAGCCAGGCCTCCCAAGTCCTGGACAAGCCCTTCACGCGATGCCCCTTATCCACCTGCAGGCAGGCTGGAGCTGAGAGGTGAGGGCCCTGCTCTCTCTGGCTTGTATTTCTTTCCGGCCCAAGACTCGGCTCTTCTCTGTCCACTCAGGATCAGGGGCCACTGTGATCTTCTACATGGGTGTTTTGGGTTCGTGTGGGCAAGGAAATGATATCCACTGGGCGCCTCCTGTACCATCAGGTGAGGGGTGGGGGTGGGGCTATAGTTACATCACCTGCTTGCCAAGTCTGATGATCATGGGAGGGGCAGGAATGCTGATTCCCATTTTACAGCTGGGAACAATGAAGCCTGGAAGGTTAGGTCTGCTTCTTTTCCCCACTCCCCCACCCCCTCCTCTCTCCTGCTCTCTGCATCTCTCCAGCACAGAACAGCAAGCAATGAATGAGTCCGAGGCTTCCCAGTGACTGGGAGCTTGGGTGCAGCAGTAACCACAGCAGGCTTCTCACAGGGTAGGGCTCCTCCCGTCAGCCAGAGCAGGTGCTGGAGTGCAGGTCTGCTCAGTGGCTGCGTTAGGGGCGGGACGTGGGGCTTGGTGATGCTGACACCCTGGCCAGGGTTCCAGCCAGAGCTGCCCGCTTCCTCCTTCCTGAGCAGTTCTCTGCCTGCAGGATCTTGAGGTGCTTGAATTGTGAGGGGCCTGTAGGAAAGAGCTGGCGTGTGCCTGGACTGTGTCTAGAACTGCGGCTGCGTAGCCACTCACAGCTTCACACTATTGTGATTTAATAACTCATAACTGAACAACGAACGAGGAGCTCACATTTACTCCGTCCTTGAATCACAGAGCGTGCTCCAGGGGTGAGATCTTTACCGTGCGATTCGAGTTAAGAGCCAAATGTTACCAAACATTATAAACAGCACCAGCTTCATTTTCCAAACGCTCCCTGCTATAAAATGAGCAAAGAAACTCACAGAGTGCTGGGTAGAGGAGGCCGCCTGTCCCTGCCAGCTGCCTCGCTTCAGTGCAAACACCCGCTTCGGAACCAGGCACCCCGCGCAATTACGCTGTGGCTCACGTCTGAATATCTCCTCGTGCATGACATTTACGAAGAAAAACACTTGCAAATTAAATGTTTGATTAACATTACATCTTTTGCAGTTTAAAATGGGTGAGCATAATTGAAAGCTGCATTAGCTACAGAAAATGAACTTTACATGAGCTTTATCCTAGGTTTCTGCATTTCGGTCGCTTTATGGGATCTTCAGCGCCAGCGGCTCCACATTAATGCACTGTATTTCCTGAAATACGCTGAGAGGTTCAGGACTTTGCAGGCTGCCCTGGGACGGTTGGCACCGCTGAAGCATAAATCATGGCTAAGGGCAAGGAGCGACTCCTGTTGGAATTCTGGATATATTTTATTAAGACCGCATGAAATTTACACTTGCTTGAGTGGTTCAATATAGGAGGGTTACCCAGCTACCCAGACCGTCTACACCCCCCCAGACTTCTTGGTTCTGTCTGTACTGGACATAACACTTGCATTCATTCTCCCCTCCTAGACAGTATCTTCTCTGATAATCTCAAAGACTAGTGCCTTCTTCCCATTCATATTCACTCCCTTCTCTGTCAGCCTTCTCTCCTGGCTTTTCTTTCTGGCTTTCACCTGCCATTCATGTCCTCCTCACTCCCAAATCCTGGCTGTGCCCCACATTTGAGGCCAGCACATGTCTGCTGAGATGGGTCCCTATTTAAGGGTTGTATAGATAATGGTGAATTTTACAAGGTAGGATGGAGCCCTAGTAACACCCTTTGGACCTCTCGTGGAGCTCTCCATGTTCGAGGTCTTATCCATCATATTCCTCTGATAGCAGGGAAACCTTCATCTATAACAGCAAAGGGGGCTGGGGAGATAGCTCTGTGACACAAGTGCCTGCCTGGCAAGTGTAAGGTTGTGAGTTTGAATCCTGGTCCCACAAAAATAAAAAGAAAAGAAAATAACAGAGGCTGGAATTGGGAAAGGGCCTGACCTGTGGGGGAACTGTTAAAAAATCCCTGGGGCAGGAAGGACTGGTGGGAAAGTGGAGGGGCCTGTGTAGCTCAGGCTGCAAGAGACACATGTGTCTCAGCACCACATAAGTGACAGGAGAGGTGTCATTCATGAAGGACAAGTGACAGCTTGGGGGAGGGGCCTGGGGAGGAGCTGCTGTATCAGCTACCAGGCAGCACCCTGGAGACTGGGTGCAGCTCAGGTGGCTGCTGGGATCCAAGCAGGGCAGGAGGGGACCCTGCAGGAAAAGCACTGAGGCCCCTGCTAGAGACCTCAGTGCCAGGGCTGGAGTGGCTGGGGGTACAGGGGGCTCAGTGGTGGGCTTCAGAGTTCCCAGAATGTCTGGGCCAGTGTGTTCATGGGGACATGTTGGGAACACTGCTCCTGCTGTGGAGACCTAAATCTTAACAAGAGCATTGTAATTGTCCCAAGTTAACTGCACTTTAAAATCTATCTGAGCCACTCGACCCTGCCAAATTGTGGTTGCTAGAAGCACTGCAGGAAGTCTCGGGCAGGTTACAGAAGTCACAGTACGTGAACGTCTCAACCCGTCCTCTCCTAGCACAGTGTCTTTAACATCGAGATCGTCAATACTCTGGGATCACTTATGTCTGGCTCTTCCCTAGGCACCAAGGGGAGCAGAACCCTTGAGAAAGGGTTGCAGAACCCTTGCCCCAAGAAACTTGTAGCCTGAAGACCAGGTTCCTCCAGCGAAGGTGTCATCTGCCCACCTGTGTGTCCATCAATCTGTCCATCCACACAGCTGGTCCCTGTTCATCCCTCTACTCACGTGTCTGTCTGGCCATTCAGCATTTATTGGAGCTGCTGTATGCTAGATCATTCCGACCCTATGTTGGTTCTCCCAACTCTGGCAGCCTTATAGAATCACTGGGGATATTTTTCTTTTTACCAGTAAATACCGATAACCAGGGCTGGCCAAATAGCTCAGCAGATTAAAGCACCTACAAGCAGGTGTAGGGGCTGGGGGTTTCATCCCTGGCTCACGTGTGGGCCCCGCCCCTGGGGCATGCTGAGACAGCAGTTAAGACTGGGTGTGGTGGTGCATGCCTCTAATCCCAGCTCTTGGAAGGCTGTAAACAGGCAGATCACTCCGAGTCTGATCTAGTAGTGAGACCCTGAACACCCTGGAGACCCTTCCCTAAAAAATCTACTACTACTACTACTACTAAACTGATAACCCTTCCCCCATCTCAGATTCTAATTTATTTGATCAGGGGTGGAGCTAAACTTTGGTATTTTTTTTATAAGGCTCCTCGGGGATTCCAATGAGTAGCTAGAGTTGGGCACATACAGAGGATACTCTAGAAGCCCCCAGTTGCACACAAGCTGATTGGAAGTGGAGGCTAACACCCTCTTCCTCTCAGCCCCACTCGATCCTCCCACTCTCTCCGATAGCTCCTCCCACCCTCTTGGCTGGCTCTTCCCACCCCTCTGCTGGCTCCACCTACCCTTTCTACTGCCTCCAGCCACACTCTCTGCTGGCTTTGCCCACTTTCTCTTCCAGCAGTCAGGAAGGTATCCGGGGAGGCATGATTCGAGCTGAGCTTTGAACAACATGCTGGCCTAGGTTATGCGGAGGAACGATGTGAGCAGGAAAAGCAGCACAATCAAGAGGCGGATGTACGTGGAGATGCAGAGAGTTGTGTGCATTTAAGGATCTGTTTGTTTGAGACGGGCTGTCTCTTCGTAGTTCAGGCTGGCGGCAAACTCACTGTGATCCTCCTGCCTTCGCCTCCTGAGTGCTCTGATGACAGTTGTGACCCACAACACTGGCTTTGAGGGTCTTTCAGTGCGCAAAGCCCAGCTCTGCCCAGCCCTCAAGCTGTTGGTCCTGTTGGACCTCGGTCCCACACCTGCCTCTGGTGGCCATAAGGAGGATCACAAGCACAGACCTCTGTGCTCCCAAAGCCCCAGAGCTGCTTCCTGGAGCTCTGGGGGACTCTGAGCCCAAGTGGGGAGGAAATTTAAACAGTGACTTTGCTCTGATTGAGAAGGGTGAGAACTCTCTCTGAGGAGTGCATTAATGCGAACATGGGAATGAGGGATGCTGTCCCCCCACGTACATAAATCTCACCTGCACGCCCCTGTCAGCTCCTCACGATGCATGTGTGAGATAAATTCTCCAAATCTATTTCTGTGCCATTGCCAGCAGCCCGCTGATGGAGTAAATAAGAGTTATGGCCGCCGTAATAGCATCGCTTATGAGGGACTGAAGAAACCCTAGCACACATGTCCATACACTTCTTGTAAATCTGTGCTAATGTAGGTTCAACTTTCCCAGGAAGTTCTGCTGGGCTGTCCAGCGCTTGCTCTCCCTGGGCCAAATCAGTGACTGAGCAGGCAGATGCCAGAGAGGGCCACCGGTGACTGGAAGCAGCCAAGGGTCCCTTCCCCGTCACCCACTCTGTTCCTATGGAGTCCTAAGCTGTCATGGTCAGTGCAAGAACACAAGCCACCCAAGCCAGTCAGGGCCCCAGAGCCTTCCCCATTCCTCTACACATGAGGCCTGTGGTTATTCCACATTTTCACTATTTTGCTCCTGTCTTTTCCACTAGAATGGGCTCTATACAGACTGAGGCTAGATCTGTCTTATTCTCTGCAGCGTCCCCAGTAGCTAGAACAGTGACCCCCACATAATAAGCTCTTTTGAAGTCTCCATCACTTGAATGGATCAATTGGATGAATAAAAGAATAAGCAGAGGGACAGATGGATGGCTTCAAAAGTTAGAGAGCAGCTGGGTGTGGTGGGGCTGCCTGTAATCATAGCACGCTGGGAGACCAAAGCAGGAGGATCCCAAATTCAAGCCCTGTGTAGGCAATGTTTAGACTTAGTGAGACCAATCTACAAATAAAAGAAGAGAGAAGGCCTATGGAGGTAGCTCAGTGCAAAGGCCTTGGCTTCAATCCCCATGCTGGAAGAGAAAAAAAAAAAAAAAAATCTGGCTGGGTTGGACACAGTGGCCCCTGGAAGGCACAGTCTGCCCTGGCAGAAGGATGGATCCTTGACCTGAGGCAGGCAAAGAAGGACCTTTGCTCTGACCCCTTAGTGCCTGAGGACCAGTTCTTGGAGGGACCAGAGCAGGGGTATGAAAGAAAACTCAGGGCATCAGGAAGTCATCGGCACAGTCCCTGCTGTGCTGCTGTCCCAGGGTGCCAGGCCGGCAGACCTGTTAACACACAGCAGAGACCTTGGTATCTATGCAGATGGCATAGGGCGGGACCAACGAGCCCACACCCAGCCCTGTTATGAAAACATTGCCTCCCTCCCTGTGGCACTGGCTTGCAGCTGGAAATGTCAGTAGCTCCCCAGCGAAGGCAGGCGGCAGAAGGTTGAAAGGTTAGCCCCTGGAAGGCGCTAATTGCCATCAGTAAATTAGAACTAAGAACACGCTGGCCTTGTTCTTTGTCACCTCTGCCCCCATCCCAAACCTTTCCCCAGCCCACAGGCCCGGGTGAGCAATGTCATTTAACACTCAGTATCATAGGCTTTCTGGACTTTCTGCAGTGAGAAGGTAACAGGAAATGAACCCCCACCCTTCTAGAATAAGCAGGTCCCAGGGTGCTTTGCAGCCAGCCCAGGAAGCACCAGGCAACCTGGAGACCACTGCTTGTGGGTCCTGAATGCAAAGCTGACTCTGGCCTGTGCCCTGGCAGGGTGGGGCTGGACAGTGCTGTTCGGCCACTATGGCTGCCCCTCAGAGGTGTCCACGGGCCCCAGCTCTGCTGCCACCCTCTCCTCTATTACAAGAGAGCTCTGCTGCTCCCTGCTGCTCCACCTGCAATTTCAGCACTCCAGAAGCCAAAGCAGGAGGATCACACCAAGTTCAAAGCTAGCCTGCAGTTCTGGGCCAGCTTGAGGTACAGAGCAAGACACTGTCTCAAGCAAAACAAAACAGAGCGCTCTGCTGTCTCTTCTGAGAGCTGGACTGAAGATTACGGACCACAAGTCATTTAACGGTGATGACAGCATGTCCATCTCAGGCTCCATGGTGTCTCCAGGGCGTCCTGAGCACTGTAAAGTGTGCCACACAAGGTCTCAGAAGCTTCTAGAAGGGATAGCAATCAGGAGTTCATCAGATCACTCGGGTGCTGCGTAGAACTTCCATGCCCCTTGCGAGGCATGCCAGCCTCCTGGGACTCACTTGCCCACCTGGGACCCTGCGATGGCCGGCCCCGCCCCCCATGACCCAGTCCACCTTGCAGGCTGCTATCAGCCAGCACTGGCTGGGCCCTGGGTGCACAGATGGCCCACAGGAAGTTCCTGAGCATGTTACTTCTTCTGCTCAGCAGTATGCACCATGCACCGAGGCCGGAATGTACGGGTGGGCAAGGCAGCAGGGCCTGGGCTCTGAAGCAGGCTTGCCCAGGGTCATGTGGATGCCCGCCCACAGAGTGCCTGGGCTTCCCTCTCTCCCTGGTGGAAATCCATGCTGGGGCTTGTCCCCTTTGCTTTGAACCTCTCAGTAAAGGCACCTTTTCTTGGTTCACCATTCATGACATTGCAAAGGACCTGGGAGCTGAAAGTCCAGAAGCTCCTTGTCAAGTCCTCTAATCCCTGCTCCTTAAAACCTGCTTCCGGGAGGTGGCTTAGCACCCCCTGAAACACCTGCACCCTAGCACAGGGTGGCTGTCCCACTGCAGGGGGTTTCGGAAGAGGCCAGCTGCAGCTCAGGGCCCTCCTGAGACTCAGCCCAGCTGCACCTTGTAGCACTGTTCTGCCCAGCTCTCCCAGCTCCTGCATCTCTCTGTTGTCCTCAGCTTTTCACACAGCTTGTGGGCCAGGAGAAAAAGGACTCCAGATGGAGAGGCTGTGAAAGGAATTGAACAAGATGCCTATGCTAGACATTGGCTACTGTTCTTTGTGGAGTGGAGCAGGCCCTTCTAGGGCATAAGGAGGACAATGTGGAGGGCTTTTTATGTCCAGTAATGTTCAAGTGTTATGGGACTCTTAAAATAAGTCTGTGTGGAGGGTAAAAACAGTCCCATCTTATAGACAAGGAAACTGAGGCTTAAAGAAGATAAATAACTTGGCCAGCTAGCAAATGGCAGGAGGAGAAGGAGGTTCAGAGATGTTCACGGTCACACTGCTGGTGAAGGTCATGGTCTTAGAAGGTTCAGTCCATGGTTTTGCTGATTTTAGGGTGGAAACATTATGGCAGAAGGGGTCCGAGGCAAGAGAAGCAACATCAGATAAGGTACCCCACATCATGCCTCCATGACACGCACTGTGTGTTTTATTAATCATGTCCCTAGGCAGCCCCCGTGCCGATCCAGTTCACAGTTTCAGCGTATGTGCTGCTGATGTGAGCACTCCAGGTGACAGTCAGGCTTGCCTGCCAAGATGATCATAAACTGAATGCTCGTTGTGTTCCGTGCGAGGGGCTGTTCGCTGGAGTGGCATGACCCACACTGTCCTTGCTTAGGGCACTGTTCCACTAAGTGTGCTCTGTCTCTCTAATCTAGACTATTCCTCTCCAGGATAATCTGCTCTTAAGGATTTTCCTCAGCTGCCCATGCTGGGGACACAGTTTCCCAGTAAAGATGTCACCTCCCCATTCTCCTCCCTGAGGTCAGTTTCTAGGGGAAAAAAAAACTAATGCATTCGAATGTATGTGTGACGGAACATTCCATTGCCTACTTCCTCCTGGGAATCATAAAGCCCTTGCTGGGGCATGGGCGCTGTCCTTTTCCTCAAGGGTGTGAAGAGGCACACTAGTCCTTGCTCCCCTGAAGGAGTTCATGTTTGGACTGGAGCAATGAGAGAACAGTGTGAGGATGCATGGGGGAGTGGATGCATGGATGCTCGATGGGTGATCAATGGATAGGTGGATGGAGGGATCCATCACCTGGAGAACGGATGGCTGGTATAGAGAGCCCTTTCTGGTCCTCATCTCAGTCCAGGAAGTTTATATTTGTAATCCCATGGATAAGTTATTGGAAGCCTGTCAAGTTAATTCCAATCTACCACTTCTAGTGCAACCCACAGTGAGAATAAAGACACTAAGGCATATTTAAGGTTATGGGGAGCCAAGGGGTCCTAAGTGCAGCCATTGGTGATGGCTATCTGGGTCAAAGGCTTCTACTCAAGGCCAAACCTGGGCTTAATTTAATCATGAAGGAGAAGCGGCTTGAGGATGAAGGACTGAGAATGGCAAAAGGTAGGTGAGTTGGGAGGGAACTGTAGAGATTAATGGGAAGAAGCTGTGAGCTGGCTTAGATTAGGAGGCCCGTGTCCACCACTGCAACATGCAGAGAGAAGGATCTGCAGAGAGGAATCTGCATTACACAACTGAGACCGTATGTAATGTTCTGGGGTCCAGTGCTTCAGCTCTGATGTGTAATCTTTCAAGCCCCAGGAAGTCATAGCTTCTATCTCAAGGTTCAATCCCAGCCAACAGTGTGGAGCATTGGCTCTTTGGCTTGTCTCAACCTGGCTCATATTGAAGAGCACCAGGTGGGAGTAACCAGGGAAACACAGGTGCTGTCTTCAAAGACCACCACCTGCACCTCCACTAGACCCATATGCACTGCTTAAAGCCAATTGAAGGGTTAAGGACAAATCCTAGCCAGCTCTACGTATCAGTACATGGAAATAGGGTCAGGCACAGCCGTCGTGGAGATAATTTCTCTTGTTTCAAGGAGAGCTGCCCAGGTGGTCCTCCATAGGGTGGATAGATGATGGATGGATGGATGGATGGATGGATGGAGGAGTAGATGGGTGGGTAGAACATCACTGATTCGGTGCCCACTGTATTGTCTTTTCTTATTCATCACCTTCCTAAATCTCTACAGTTCCCTTGCAAGATATGCGTTATTCACTCCGCTTCTGGGGTAAGCTTTGAACTCGGGTGTGAATGAGGCTAGGAACAATATCCCGTCTTCATTATCCTGCTGTGAAATGTCTGTCACTTTTCATAACTCTCCAGAGGCAGGAGCTTCTCCTCCGTCCTCAGCTGAGACCCAGGAGACTGTCTCCCCTGGGAAACATTCTTCAAACTCTTCCATTCACACCACCCACTATGACACCACGTGCTCTGGCATATTTTCTTTTCTGTTTTGATTCCTCAAGGCCCTGACTGTAGAATATTCCAGGTATAGCCCTGCATTCCTTAGGGCAGGGCTAAGTACAGAGAAAGGTGCCACTAAGTGATTTTGTTGCTTTGTGAACATCGTAGGTTGTTCTGCCGTGCGAAACACAGCTGCAGTGTCTCTCAGGTGCTCTGGCCTTATGGGACCACCTTTGGATATATACCTGTTGTCACCTGGAGCGTCCCTCTGTCATGCATGACTATACAAGGGATGATAAAATTATGTGGTGATAGTTTGAATTTTTAAAATTTACTAAAGTAAAGCATTTTAATCCCCTTCATTTCAGACCTACTGATCTCATCATTTTTGCCACTTTCTGAAGCCATTCTGCAAGTACTCTTTTGTGAGCGTCTTTACAGATTGTGTCCAAAAATAACAGTTAATGCTGCTGTCAAATGCAGGACCATAAAACATAGCACTGTGTCCCCACCTATCATATTCACTGACTCTAGTTCCGAGTGGCTTCTGGCAATTCCTCAAGTCAAAATGACTATGATAGATAAACATTTTAAAAGCCAGTTGGGACTTTGAGCCCATCATAGCAGCACAGGTAAAGACCTTAATGAAAGAGAACTTTAGAACCACCTCAGAGAATGGCAAGAATGATGGGGTAAGTGTGTCAAGGTGGGGAGGTGTTTGCAGGAGTCTCCAGGTGATGTGTCTCTAGTGTTGTAAATTTTTTAAAAATAATAAGCATTCACCATGAGTTCTGAGCACACCTCATATGTACAAAAGCAGACAAATGATATGAGGAATCGTGTTACCATCACGTAGCTTCATCAAGTACAGACTCCTGGTCCCTGGCCTGCCATCTCTATCGCCTCCTCTCCCCCACTCACGTGAGACCATAGTAAGTGCTCCGTACGTGGCAGCCACCTCCTCTGATGGATGTTCCTAGGTTGCACAGGTACAACGATCCTTCTGTCACAGTCACTGGGGCTCTGGGATCTGAGAAGGCTTCCCCAGTATGGCTTCCTCTGTGTCCGCCCTCTGAGGTGTCATTACTTTAGCTGTGCAGACACATATGCCAAGAGTCACCACGGGCTGCATGTTGCCTGGTATCAGTGTGGCCTCCATCCAGACATCCCTCAGAAGTCAGCTGGGGGCTGGTGAGATATCTCAGCACACTAAGTGCCTGCCCAGGCATGTGCAGGGACTCCCAGGTTCGATCCCTGGCACCACATGCCATACCAGCCCTGTCCCTGGGTGCACTGAGCTGGCCACCAAGACTAGGCATGGTGCCATACGCCTGTAATCCCAGCACTGGGGAGGCCTAAACAGCAGAATCACTGCGAGTCTGAGACGTATAGTGAGACCCTGTATCAAATACATTAAAAAAAAAAAAAAAAGCTAGGAAGAGGGGACATTGAGGACTTCATCTCCCAGGCTGCCTTTTGGCCTCCCAGCTGGCCTAGTGGCACCATACACTTCTGTGTCTGTCTTCAGCTCGTCAGCCCTGGGGCTCAGCGACTCATCTCCCAGAGCCACTGAGGACCCATTTGACATGGCCGCTGGGCTACCAGCCACTAGTGAGCACCAGCTGTGCACGAGCATGTGGAGCTGGGAGGGAGAAGGCCCAGCCCCAGCTCAGAGAGCTCCCAAACTGTGAGACAGGGAAGATTCTAGAGCCAGGCCCGGAGGCGCACACGTGGACTCATCCCAGAACTTGGGAGGCTGAGGCAGGAGGAGGATCACAAGTTTGAGCTCAACCCAGATAACTCAGGAAAACCCTGTCTCAATATAAAACATAAAAAGAGGCTGAGGATGTAGTCCAGAGTAAAGGCCTCTGGTTTAATCCTTGTTACCACTGAATGGATGGATGGATGGATGGATGGATGGATGGATGGACAGCAGAGGATATAACTCCATGGTAGAGAACCCCTGGGTTCAATCCTCAATATCACCAAAAACAAAACAAAACAAAACAAAAAGCCCAAGGAGGAAGCCTTGAACTCCCAATGCACTGAACACCTTGAAGTTTGTCTCAGCCTTTCTTGGCCTCATCTCCCCGTCTAGCCTTGGCCATGTCCCCTGGGCAATGTGCCTTCTGTCCCTGTGTCCTGACCAAGGACCTCCCTCCTTTTGCCTGTAACCTGGGGTCCTTGAGCCTGGGACCTTTATGGGCAACAGCAACAGGGTGACTTAGTTCTTAACGGCATGGACTCAGCCCCTGCCCCCCTCTCCTTTGGTTTTGATTCTAGCCCTGCGGTGTCCCTGTGCTGTGACCTTGGGCAGGTGACTAGTTGCTCTGTGGCCTGGGTTTTTCTCATCTGTACACGAAGCGGGTACCATTAGCACTTCACTCAGGGTCACCAGAAGGCTTAATGCGGGAGTCGGTAACGTCACCTGAAAGGGCGCTGTCACCATGCCAGCCTCTGGGAGGCTCCTGGACCATTTCTGTGGAAAAGACTCCCCCCGGCAGGGTGTGTCACCAGCAGACAGAGGAAGGACACAGTGGTGCTCCAGGACAGCTTTCTGGTCAAACATGCAGCAGGCCGGATGTAGCCGTGGGCTGTGGCTCTCTGCTCTTTGCCTACTCCTTGAGTGGCTGCAGGACACAGTGCGAAGGGCTGTGGGTGGAGCCCAGGGCCTGAGGAGTCCCAGCAAATGCACAGTCGCAGGCCACAGAGCAGGGGAAAGCAGGGCTCAAAAGTCCCCTTACTCTGGCGAGGCCGTGGGGTCCTCACTCGAGGACAGGATGTTATTCATCATGCTCTGCAGGTACGTGACTGTCTCTGTCCCAGCTCTCAGGGACACTGGCTTGTCTCCTTCCTGGGCAGTCTATGAGACATCTGCCGTGTGCTCAGCACCATACTAAGCTGACAAGTCCAGGAACATGCAAGAAAGGGACAGGGGACCCTTCCTGTCCCAGGTCCCCGAAAGTCAGCTCCTGTTTGTCTTTGTTCCATGCAGCTGCTCTGAGGCTCTTGCTTGCTCACATCTGTATTTCTTTCCCATGCTGCAGATGGAACCCAGGGCCCGGTGCATGCCGGGCAGGTGCTCTGCCACTGAGCTACTCTCTGAGCCCCTTTTCCCATATGTTTCAGCTCTCACTAAATTGCCCGGGCTGGGCTGGAACTTGGGGTCCTCCTTCCTCAGGCTCCCAGATAGCTGGAGCTACAGGTGTGCACTACATTGGACTCTAATTTCATTCATTAATGTGACAAAATGACCCTAAGAAGCGGGCACAGTCTCAGGCAGGGCTACTGCCAACTTAAACCACCTTTTGATGAAACCAAAAAAAAAAAAAGTGACCAATCAGATGAGTAGATGCAGTGCCATTCTACGGGACCACTTGATGGGAAAGTTGAGGGCCTGCTGGATTTTAGTCCCATGCCCCCTTAAACAGTGTGGACCCACACGTGGTGTCCCTGTCCTCTGGAGCTTCAGTCTAGCAGCGGTGGCACACACTCACGGGAAATACACTTCCTGATGGGTCCTTAAAAGTTAACTATGGTACAGGAAAGGGCCCAGATGTGAAGGGACACATCTGGAAGCGGTTTAGAGTCCCGAGGAAGAGCGGCCTCAGAATGGCCTCAGCTTCTCAGCCAGTGTTGTCTCCAGCACTGGATCTGGCTCATGGGCTCGAGGCGGAGCTGGCACCAACTGTTTCCTACAGCACTTTCCTGCTGGGGCTGGCTGTCCCTGCACCCCAGTTTGAGACCCGCTGCTGACCCCCCTCGGGCAGGATCCCAGTGCCGGCCCCCCAGGGGCCCCAGGGTTAAGTCAAGCCTGCCTCAGTCCTCCTGCTTTCTCCCCACCCCCTCCCCCCTTCGGATCCAGGTGCCACTTGGCACTGGTGCCAGTGAGGCCCCGAGGGGTTGGATTAGCGGGCTTGGCTCACATCCCCATCATTTGCTCAGAGAAACAGCCTCAGGCTGTGGCGAGGATGCGGCGGCGCTCGGAGGCAGGGCCAGCGTGAGGCTGGTGTCCGGCCCGCCACTGCTGTGACCTTGGACTGCTAGGCGCTCTCACGGAGGCAGCAGAGACCTGGCGTGGCCGGGCCTCGGTTTCTCGTCTGTACAGTCCGGATGGCCAGGGTCTCAGGGCACAGCCTCCGCGTGTTTACCAGCTCGGGTTAAGGAAAGTGCTAAGTGAACTCTTCTTCTCCCCAATGTGAAAGAGGGGGAAAGGATGTAAAACAGATTTCAGCAGCGTGAAAACACAAAGCCTCAGCTACAGACTACAGGGAAGGAAATTGAGGCACAGGGACAGGGAAGGGACGCTCACGGTCAAATCATAAAACCAGTTGTGTCGAGACCTGGGCTCGAAAATTCCATCTCTCCCTGATACCCAGCTTTGAAGGGAAGCCAGACCCACACGGGGGGGCTTCCAGGAGGTGTCCTGCTCGGCTTCCCTCTCTTCCCTCCCCGCTCTGCGCTTGTCTCCATTGCCGCCTCTACAAGCCAAGACTGAACCGATAAAGGAGTTTTATTATACCCAAAACTGCTTTGGTAAGTGCTAGCATTCACTGATGATAAAATGCAGATTTTGAATGTTGCGACAAGCTATTTCCTTTTTCTGTTTGGGAGTCAGGAGTCCACATATCATGTGGCCCTGGGGGTATCAGGTTGAAGACCCCTCCGTCCTTGTCCCTTGCTAGGGAGGAGCTGGCGCTGGGGAGGGAACCAGTATCTGCAGGTTCCAGTATCTGCAAGAAAGGAGTAGAGCTGTGTGTGTGGCATGTCTCCCCAAAAATAAGACCTAACCTGGGAGTTATCATCTCTTGAAAACCAGAGATGGAAAATGCCTACCGCAATCTGCCCATCCTCGCCTAAACCTGCTGTCACAGTTCTCTGGCCCGGCGGCTGCTCTGTGAAGTGGTAGATAAGGCAAGGATAGGTTGATTGTGGCTGGTGGTTTTGATCTTTAAGTTTCAGGGCTGATTCATTTCCAGTTAGGTCTTATTTTCGGGGAAACAGGGTGAATATGTGGTAATGGGGATTGAACCCAGGGCCTTCCGGCTGAGCTACACCCTCAGCCTTTTATTCTTTATCTTGGGACTGGGACTTGCTAAATTGCCTTAGGCTGAGCTCAAACTTGTGATCCTCCTGCCTCAGCCTCCTGTAGCGCTGGGATTACAGGTTCCCCCACGCGCTGCGCTGGGTCTTGCTGACTTTCCATCTGCCAGGTACTGTGCTGAGTCCTTGGACACAACGACGCTACTTTTACCTTCACACAACACTGAGAGTGGCTGAGGAAACTGAGGCACAGAGAGGCAGCATCACCTGTCTAAGGCCACCCCCAAGAAAGAGCTGAGTACAGATGGGAAAGCCAACAGACTTAATTAGGCAGAGTAAGGTTAATTTATCCCCTGTCTATACTAGGTGTTCAATAAACATCATTGATTCCTGCTCACACAGGATGGGCTGGAAATGCTAACCACTGCTGGATTGGTACCTGGGGAGTCAGGAGGCCTCCTCAGGGCAGGGGTGACTGGCTACAGGGCTGGCTGCTGTGCGGGGGTCTCTTCTCATGCCTCCCTCCCCACACCCTTTGGGCAATGGGCAGAGAAACATCATTACCAGCATGTTGTTCTCAGAAGTGGCTCCAGTGAGTGCTGGTAGCCATGGCACCATGCCCAGGAGGGGGTCTGGGCCACCCCTGCTGCTGCACTGCTCTTGTGCCAGAGTTCCTAGAGGTTCGGGAGGACCCTGGGGACACAGGACAGGGAGGGAGAAGAGGAAGGAAAGATAGAATGTGAGCAGGAGTTAGGAAGGGGAAGAGACTGAGAGTAATGGAAGCCTGTTGGCCCATTTCATGTGCCCAACACATCGATCCTTCCCACAGGGGTGAGTGAGTGAGCACTTGAGGGGTGGTGAGTTCCAAGTTGGGGTTGACTTTAGCTGGCGCCCCCAGGTTGACTTGGTGAATTCATTCCTCCTGTTTCCTTCCCTGGCCCTCCATTCCTAAGCTTTCACTGGAAGATGTGGACTCTGGGCGGAAGTGGCAGTGCTGGGTAGCTCGTGCCTCCATGTCAGAGAGCCAGTGGGAAGCGCGGGGGGTGGGGGTGGGGGGCTGTCAGGACCCTGTGCAGGAGCGGGCATGGTGCCACAGCCTGTAATCCCTGTGCACGAGAGGCCGAGGCAGGAGGATCACTGCAAATTGGAGGGCAGCTGGGCTACATAGTGAAACCCTGTCTCAAAAGAAAAAGAAAACAAAAGCAGAATGTCGAGGTAGCATAAGTGAGAACTGGATGTGCATGGTGACCTCCTCATCCTGGGAAGTACTCAGAGGCTGTGAAGATGAGCGAGGCAGAGCTCCATGGAATAGCGTGGGTCATTCTCAGAAGCCTGGCAGAGAGGAAGCACAGGACTGCCTCGGCGTGCGGTCCCCGGGGGCAGAGGGCAGGGGAGGGGAAAGCCAGAAACAGGGCCTTTCTAAGCTGGGTGCAGGGCGCCACCCTGCTCACTGGGGCTCAGGTCGGCTGAGCTATCCCTGAGGAACCATGCAGCACGTGCACAGCGGTGGCCTTGGGAGCAAGGCCCTGTCCCAGCTGCGTGAGGGCTGCCGCAGGAAGCCAGCTTCTGGCTCTGTGGCTGTCACTGCCCGGCATGAGCAGCTCACTGGGATAGACACAGCCCAGGCAGGAGAGCAGGGAGGCAGGGGGTGCTGGCCAAGTTCCTGAGGGGTCCTCCTGTGGTGCTGAAAGGGGCAGGCTGAGGGGACAGAGGCAGAGGGCAAGAAGCATCTGCTGCGCATTCCCTGCAGATACACCAGACGTCCCAATGTGCAAGACTGTGGTGCACGTTGCCATAAATGTGGTGAAAATGGAAAGATAATCATAACCAGTAGAAATGTCATTTACAGGATGTTGTTACCTGGGGGAAGAAAAAAGTAGTGTCACCAGAGAGCCAGCAGCCGAGACTTCAGGGGGATCCCCCACTTGTACTTGCTTTTTTTTATACTAAAATACCAACACTACCAACTAAAGGGAGGTTAGGTATATTTTAGCTCATGTTCTAGAAGTTTCTGACCTGGCCTGATTGGACAGCTCCAGCAGAAATGGTGTGGCAGAGGGTCTGGGTGGAGGAGAGCTGCTGGTTTCATGGCAGACAGGAAGCAGAGAGCCAAGAGAGAGGCTGAGCAGGAAGATGAGCCCTTCCAAGTGGCACCACGGGGACCGTGCCTGCTAACGGTAATGATGGGGGCTACGATGCCCAGTCATCTTCCAAATGCATGACACTTTGGGGCCCTTTTAGACCTAAATCATAACGTTCTGCCCTGGCCCCCAAAAGACTCATGCACGTCTCTTTACGCAACATGCATGTTTGGCAACTCTCTAAGAGTTGCCGAAGTCTTAACACCGCTGAAAAGTTCAAGTTCCAAAATCCCTGAGATTTAAGGCAAACTCTTAACTATGAGCCCCTGCAAAAATCAAAAAGAAGTCAAGGGGACAGAGAGATAGCTCAGGGGCACAAGTGCCTGCCTGGCAAGTGCAAGGTCCTGAGTTCAGTCCTCTGTTCCACAAAGAAGAAGGAGGAGGAGGAGGAGGAGGAGGACGAGGAGGAGGAGGAAGAGGAAGTGGAGGAGGAGGAAGTTAAACATGACATAGAGTAAACATTCTCTTTCCAAAAGGGAGGAACAGAACAGTAGAAGCCAATGATATCAAAGCAAGAGTGAAACCCAGCAGGGCAGATGTGGAGCTGCAGCTGAGATGTGAATTCCAAGTGGCTTAAGTCATCCTGACCCTGTGGCATCACCAGTGGTCGCAGCCCTCATGGCTTCTGCCTTGAGCAGACTTTGCTCACTGCCTTTCCTCAGATGTTCCATGTTCCTGGCTTCTCCAGCTTCCTGAGGTCTCCTCTGCGTAAGCAGCTTCCTCCTCACAGTTTCATGCACTGCCCTCATGTGAACTCACTGCCTGACCTTCCAAGCTTGCTTCTGAACGCTGGGTGGAAACCTCATCAACCCCACAACTCTTGCATTCTTTGTGCCTGTAAAACCATCACCATGTGGATAATGCCAAGATCCACTGCTGGCTTGAGCAGTAGTTGGGCCCCCTTGGGGCAGGGCTCCAGGGGCCTCTGAGTATCTTAATGGCTGAACATTTTGAAACAAACCCTGGTGAGCCAAGCCCCTCAGCCACCATTCTCCAGCAAGATGTCCTCTTCTGGCTGCTGCTCTCTTCTGAATGCAGTCTTCCAGTTTTCAGGGTGAAGGTTGGAGTCATACTGGTTTCTGGCACACTTTCAGGCCATTTTTCCTTTTGTCCTGATCCAAGGTACTCAGCCATTTGTTTTGTTTTGTTTTTTGAGATAGGGTCTTACAGTTTTGAGATAGGGTTTTAAATTCATTGTGTATCCTGGGCTAACCTTGAACCTTTAGTATTCCTGCCTCAGTCTCCTGAGTGTTAGGATTAGAGGCATGTGCCACCATACCCCAGCGTTACTTGGCTTTTTAAAAATGCTAATCAGCAAACTCTCCTTTACTCCTTTTTTTTTTTTTTTTTTTGGTGGAACTGGGCATCAAACTCAGGACTTGGCACTTGCCAGGCAGATACTTGTGCCCCTGGGCTATCTCCACAGCCCTCTTTGCTCCATTTTTGTAGGCACTGTCTTTCTGGCAAAGTTAAAAGCATTTTATTTAGATTTTATTTGTTTGTTTGTTTATTTGGTACAGGGTCTCACTACCCAGCTTGGACTCAAAGTGATCCTCCTGCCTCAGCCTTGCCAGTGCTGGGATTACAGGCATGCACCACCATAGCCATTTTTGGTGGCTGGCATGGCATGCAGTACCAGGGATTGAACTCAGGTCTTTGTGCTTTCCAGGCAGTCACTTAGACCACCAAGCTACCTCCCCAGCCCCTGAAAGCATTTTAAATGGCTGTTTTTGCTTCTGATTTTTAGTGTAAACCTGGCTAAAAGTAGCAAGGAGTGTATTGCCATGCCTGGCTTGTTTAAGACATTTTTTCACTGTCATAACACCAGAGAAATGTACATGGGGACCTCAGTACAAGCTACCAGAGGAGCTGATGCGGGGTGGCAGTTGGATAAGAGCTGTGGCCTTGAAGAAAGAGGAAGATTTAATGGGACCAAAGAGAAAGCAGCACCTGCAGCCAGGAGACGTCACAAGCAAAGGTGCAGAAGGGGATGAAGACACCAGGCTGGTGCAGTTGGGAAGATTCGCCTCTCTTTCTGTGTGTATGTGTGTGTGTGTGTGTGTGTGTGTGTGTGTGTGTGTGTATGTGTGTGTGTGTGTAGACACAGTAGGACATCGGGTGGCTGTAGCCATACCGGAAGTAGTAACATGGGAACACGTCATCATATATTAATAAACCACCATGCAACTCCATATGTAGCTCCCGCTCTGTGCCAGGAGCTCCATGCTGTGCTCTAAGGATACTTGAACTGGACAACAGTCCCATAGCCTGTACTGTCTCACATATTTGGAAATTAAGGCCTAGAGAAGATGAGTAGTTGCCCAGAGTCATCCACTTAATTGATGGCAGAATAGGGGTCAGAAACTAGGGTCCCTTCATGCCTGAGTTGGCGACTCCATTGTTTCCCCACTGCCTTTGTCCAGCCATGGTTTATGGGGGCCCTCCACCCCACCCATCCCGCCAAGTCCTGTGTTGGGGGGCAGCACTTCCCTGACATGGTGAGTGCCTCTGTCCTGCACCCTCTCCTAAGGCAGTGGTGCGGGACTGAGGGTACCCAGCTGGAGCTTGGTGCGGCAGGCTGGTGATCAGGAAGTGCCATGTGCCAACCGGCTGTGTGCAGCGAGTGGATCAGCTGGATACCAGGGGACACAGTGGAGAGAGTCACCATTCTCAGGTGTCAGAGGAACCCACCACAGATGTCTGAAGGCTGCCCTTGCTCTGAGGAGTTGGTCTGATGCTTCAGAATGGTGATCAGACCGGAAGTCCAGCCTCCCACCCCTAACAAGGAATGCACTCTCCTTTTACCAGGTGGCCCATCTCAGTGGCTTGGGTTGGCGATGGGGCGGGCAAACGCAAGTGAGCCTGAAGTCCTGCTAACCAGCTCCGGAGGCCATTCAGCTTCTCATTTATTTTTCCCTGAATGGAAATCAGGTCCTGGGTCAGAGCCTCAGACCAAGCCTGGGAATTAATTAGGCATGTAATGCTGTTAGCAGTAATGAATGTTCCTCGCTGAAGTCCTTGTGCAGCCTGGTGGGGGACATGGCTTCTGTAGTAAGAATGGGTCCTGCCGCTGCGAAGCCTGCCTATCAGGGAGTGTGTGTGTATGTAGCATGTGCAACATTGGCACAGTCTGAGGCACGTAGGTACATGGGATGTATGCCATGCGTGTTGTGTATGTGGCATGAGTCTGAAAGGAGTGGGCATTACACAGGTTTTTGTGCAGTGTGTGTGTCGTGGGAACATGACGTGCAAGCCCACAGTCTTGCCTTGCCTGTGACATGTCCCTCGTGAGTGGATCACCTGCTAGGAGGTGCGCAGGTGTCTCAGGCTGCAGGAATTTGTCTCTGTCTGGCCAGGCAATGACCGAGAATCCCCATGATGTTGGCCAGAATTATGATCTTGCTTAGCACTAAGATAACATTGGTTGGAGAAAGGACAGGTGAAAAATGTCCCTGGGAAGAGAGAAAGGAATTTGACTGGCTCAGCACAAGGTGAGCTTGGACCAGGGAGACGGGAAGAATACTTGATGAAAACAGAAAATCACTGCGGTCTCCTGGAAGGAAAGGGCTGGGAAGGAAGATGCAGGCATTGGAGGCAGAAAGCCCCAGGAGCGGGTGGCCTAGTGGAGAAAAGTGGCAGGAGGGCAGGAGAAGGTGGCATGGGCGTCCCCATGTGAACACCAGGGGAACAGAGATAGCACGTGGAAGCCAGGGCAAGGGGCAAGTGGCCAAGGCGCCACTTGGAGCATTTCTTGACATTGATGGGTCTGACACCCTCTGTATAAGACCGATTCCCCCATCCCAGTTATCAGCCACAGAAGCAACACTCTTGTCCCCTTTTCCTGCTCTACAGAGGTCTAGGTAATGTGACTGTCTCAACTGGGACACTTCAGAGACTAAAAGGAGCTATTAATAATTATGCCAGGACAGCAGGTAAAAACTGGGGCTGTGGCAGACTCAAGGGACTTCTTGGAGTTTCGCAAGTCTTGGTGGTCAGAAGGGTGGGAACAGTCAGCTGCATGTTGGGCTCTGCAGACCAGGCCCTGGCAGGAGAGACCCTGGGCATTGCCAGCACCTTCCCCATGAGCAGCTTGTGATCCTGGTCCAGCTCCCCAGACACTGCAGGTAACACAGCCTTCTAGGAGACTCAGAAAAGCCAATTTTCCCCCAAATTACCCAGAATCCTTTGAGAAGACCCAAAAAAGATCAATTCTGTTCTCCCTGTTTAAGCTCAGCTCTATCCAGAAGCCCACTGTTTAGTGGAACCCCAGGGAATCTTGCCTGATGTGCTCTGGAATAGAGTCAGGACTGGAACAAGGTCCCCCAAACATCAGCCTTTTCCCTTCTTCTCCCCTCCTACCCATGTAACACACATTGGCAGTTGGTCACCCAACTTGTGGGTTTTTTTTTTTTTTTTGTCTGTTTGAAACAGGGTCTCACTATGCAGTTCAGGCTGGCCGTGAGCTCACTTTGTAGCCCAGGCTGGTCTCAAACTCACTATGATCCTCCTGCCTCAGCCTCCCCAGTGCTGGGATTATAGGTGTGTACCACCATACCTAGCTCTAACATTTGCTTTGTAAAAATGGGCATTATACCAATGTCATAGGAAATGTTTACAAATAAAAATGAATCACCTCTCTTTTTCCCTCCTTAACACAATAATTAACTTTATTTCGGCAAAGTCCCTTCCAATCCTTGTCAGCACACCTGTGTTTTTATTACATAGTTATAATGTGCATATAATTTCACATTCTGAGTTTTTATTTCACATTTGATCATAAGCGTTTTTTCATGTAACATAGTTTTCCATAAATATTTTAAATGGTCACATTACAGCATGTTGAATTTATATACCATCATGTACTTAACAATTCCCCCATTGTTGAACATTTAGGTTGCTTTCCATTTGGGGCTATTACAAATAATGTTGCAACGAATATCTTCATGCAAGTTTAGCACTTGTTATTCTTTGAATGATTTCCTTTGGATGCAGCATGATGAGGTGGATTGTGGGATCAAAGTAAATGAGCATTTTCATAACCCTTGATTCACGCTGCGTTGTGAAGTGACCAATCAGATTTGCAGGGTTATCAGTACCGTGAGCACCAGTTTCAACGCAGTGTTGCCACCAGTGACCGTTACTTTTTTTCCCTAAGTTGCTAATTTAGGAAGTGTAGAGTAGGACTGCTGTGTTGCATTAATTTGCATTTATTGGGGTTTTTTTCCTAACGAGAGCAAATGTCGCCTGTATGACAAAAGACTTTTATTGATGTGGGTTTTTTTGTTTTGTTTTTGTCTTTTTGAGACAGGGTCCCGCTATGCAGTTCAGGCTGGCCTTGGGCTCACTTTTGTAGCCCAGGCTGGTCTTGAACTCACACCAGTCCTCCTGCCTCAGCCTCCCAAGTGCTGGGATTACAGGCGTGCGCCACCCCGCCCGGCCTTTTATTGATGATTATCGTGTGCTAGGGCTTGTGCCACTGGTGTGCCCGGGATGCCGAGACTGAGAGATTGCAGCTGATTGAAGACAAGGTCCCTGTCCTCAGGAGCTCCCAGGCCATGACAGTGTGGGCCCAATGGCTGCAGGCAGAGGAGATTGGATACTGTAGGTGACATCTTTCTGGAAAGGGGGCTCTAGAAGAAGGGCTGAGCCTGAGAAAGTAGGAAGAGCAGAGGCTACAGGGTAGATCCAGGACAGAGCGCCGGGCAAGAGCCAGCTGCAGAGAGCCAGGGCCGCCAGCAGGGGGCGCCAGCACTGCCACAGGAGGACTTTCAGCTTTAATCACACCCTCTGGGCAGCGCTGGCTGGCTGGGCCTGGGGTGCTGTTGAACGAGGGACTCTGGGAGGAGGCTAGCAGGTTGCCTGGCATCACAGATGGCACCTTGAAATCGTGCAGTACGACCATCTTTTCAGAGTATTCTCCTGGTACAGTTGTCCTCACTGCCCCCACTTTACAGATGAGAAAATTGAGGCCCGCTCTGTTAAGTGATACACATTTGGTGGCAGTTCAAGGAGCAGAGCCAGATCTGGGCCTTATGGTTCTAAGCCGGATTCTGTCTCCTGGACACCAGGTAGGGAAGTGGGTGGCATGGATGGCCTTGGTTCTCAGCCCTGACTGCAGCACGTCAGCCCATCTGGGCTGAGAAAAGTTGGCTTGTGGCTGCCCGGTCAAAGGCTGCTCCTTGGAATGGTGCAGGGATCCTATCTCCAGCTCCACAGTGGTTCCGAGGCCCTCCCTGGGTTGTGGCCAGAGATGGGGTGATGGGCAGGAGGACAGCTGCTGGGGAACAGAGGGCAGAGCCAGTACTGCCTGGTAAATGGGAAGAAGGGGTGGCAGAGCAGAGCGCCTTCCCAGGGTCTGGGCTCATCCCAGCGCTCACTGTCCTGCATCCCACACAGACCCCACCCCTTGGTGGCATCAGCTTGCTGGGGACCTGGTGTACAGGCCTCCCCACCAGGGGAGACTTGGGAGCTCGTAGTGGAGGAGCCTGCGTGTGGACTGGCTGTGGCCAGGAGGGGCAGGGCCAGAGTGCTTGAGCCCGGGCCTCCTGAGTCTGTGTAAATCTGCACGTGTGCTTGTCTTTGAGTGGCCTTGGGCTGGATGAGAGGTTGGGGGGCAGTCTCTCCTATGAGTGTGTCTGGTGCAATCAGAATCGGCCAAATCAGATACTAAGATGTCGCCGAAGCTGGGCTACATGTCCTTCAGTGGCAGAGAAAAGAAGGCAGAAATTTTATATTTTAAGTGCATTATCCTGTCTGTCTGTCTCTTTCTGGGCAGACCTAGCTGGGATTTATCTTCGCATCAATTTACATTCCATCTGCATGACGCTATTGTAGTCTCCCTTCAGGGGCAGTGAGAGCCGGTCTGAGTCACAGGTAGAGGCACTGAGGTCTATGGGGGTAAGCACAGCACCTCGCCTGGGTTCACAGTGGCTAGAACAGGCAGGCTGGACGCAGACGCTGCTCACCATCCACCTCCACATCCACTACCAGCTCAATTCCAAGTGCGCTGGGTTCTGCGCATGCTCTGAAAGTGGAGGTTGTGCAGAAGCCTTGGCCCGACAGTGAGGGCAGACAATAGGTCTGTGGTCCCTTTATCAGCACCGCGCTGGTCAAGGTGCCTGCCCTGAGCCTGCAGCGTGGCACCTGAAGCTTGTTAGAAATGCAACTCTTCGTTCCCACCTCATGGATCAGAACCTGTGTTGACGACGGCCTCCAAAGCAGTTCTCTCCACATCCAAGTTCAGAAAGCCAGGTTGGCTTGCCAGCTACACATTAGAATCACCCCAGCGGTCTTGGGGTCACCTGCCTAGGTCTTCTCCCTAGAAATTTAAACCAGGATCTTGGGTTGGCACTGACACATGAGAGTTCTCTGGCAATTTTTTTTGCATTCTGCCAGGGCTGGGAGAATGCAGGCCTAGGATGCCCTGACGTAGGCAGCCACGCCCAGTCGTGCACATTCTCCTGTGACACCTTCATTATCATCCCTGGGTAGGAGCGTTGGGATGGAATTCCCTACCAGCACGGGGTTTACAGAGATTCGGGCTCAGAGCTGAGATTTGTGTCAGAAGTTCCCCGAAGCTGAGTCTGCCGATCTAGACTCTCGGGGGACTCAAGGTGGAGCATGGGCCAGGCAGGCAGGTCAGGGATGGTCCACATAGCCCAGCTGGGCACAGATCTGCTGGGTAGGCTTCATGCCATCCTCCTTTACAAATTCAGAATTTGGAGCTCAGAGATGTTTAGGTTTGAGCTCAGAGTCACATGGGCTTGTAAGAGCCTGGGACTGCAAGCCAGGTCTCACTCTACTGCGCCCCCTTGTCCTCAGGGAACCCTGCTGTGTCAAGCCCCTCCTGTCCAAGCTGTCCCCAGCCGAGTCTGGCCAGGAACTCAGCAGGAGTTAAGGGAGCTGAACCTGCATCAGCTGCAACCAGTCCCTCCCTGCAGTGGCTGCCATCATAGCCAGGGGACATGAGTGGGGAAAGAGAGAGAGAGAACACATACACACATGGGCATGTGTGCTCCCCTTTCTTGGGCACCAGCCCAGATTTTGCATCTACTTGCTGGAAGAGAGAGTTCAATTTGGCCTGAATACAAACTCCACAGTCGCTCAGCTGCCATCTTCATTTAGCTAACGTGCTTTCTGGGCAGACCTGGCCAGGATTCATCTTCATTAGCCAGTGAGGGACTCACTCCAGGCTGGGCTTTGATCTCAGGACAGCAGAAAACCGCCTCTTGCAGATGATTTCCCCTGCAGGCCATTAGCAGGGCTGGAGGAGGCTGAGTGACCAGGAGGGGCTGTGACTGTCCCCACCATCACAGGCTGTAGCCCCCTCCACCCAGACAAATACCCTAGGTGCATCCAGCTGGCCCCTGCTGGCCTCTCGCCCTCTGGGCCCCACAAGGAAGAACCTGACCCCTCTGTCCCCATGACAACATTCCCTATCCAGACCTAGCTGATGACCAGCGCCCCTGAAGCACTGCATAGGACCCTTGATATGAGAAGGTTCTGTTTTTCGTTTTTTAATTTTATGTATTTGGTACAGGGTCTCACTACACAGCTAGGACTGGTAGTGATTCTCCTGTTTCAGCCTCCCCAGTGCTGGTATTACAGGCCTGCACCACCATGCCTGGTCTCAGGTGGCTGGCTCAGCACACCTGGAGGTGGGCCAGTGTGGCAGGTGGTACTGGGGGTCAAACCTGGGTCCTTGCCCTTGCCTGGACAGGCATTTAGACCATTGAGTATCTCCGCAGCCCCCACTGATATGTGGGCTCTACTGGGGTGCACATCCCAGCGGGGCACCCGCATGGGGACCTTGGGGGAGTCGCCTCACCTCTCTGGGTCACAGCAAAGTCGGGCAACACCCTCAGCTGCAGCGCTTTGGGGTCTTGGCTGGCTTTTAAGCTTCACCCAGCGTCTGGTTCACATACCACAGAGCCTGCAAGATTCAAGAGTTCAGCTCTGTGCTCCGCGGGGACACGCAGTCCTACGGAGCAGAGCGTCTTCCCCGTGGCCCACGCACCCCACCCCCCTTTTTGCTGGTGGCTTTGTCCCCTTTGTCCCAAGGCCTTCCTGCCCTGTCCCAGCCCCGTCCCAGCCCCAGCCTTTGGTATCTCAGATCTCCACTTGGCGTTTGGCTGCCAGCCCAGCCTCAGACCTCTCTCCCCGCAGGCCATGCCCCCAGCTGGTTCTAATCCCCTGTGATTGGCACTTCCTGCCAGTGCCGGATAAGCTGATTGGGTGGGCGTAATGCCACGGCAAGGCCTGTAATGCGGCCCATTGACCGCGCTGCTTTGCAGCCCCGCATGCGCTCCCTGGTGGAGCCCACCCCACTTGGATTCCTGTGAACTCTGGGGGAGCAAAGACAGAGGGGTCTTTTCGCAACTGGGGCAGCCAGTCTTTGAGAAGCTTCTCGCTCAGAAAAGCCCGCTCAGAGAGCTTCATAAAGTGTCTCACAGATCCAAACAAATGCCTTGTGTCCCAGCATGATGTCTTGGCCGGCTTCCCCACACCTGACCACCCATTCATCTGCCTTTTAACTGGCTCTGCGTGTGGCCCAGCCACATGGCCACTGTCTCCAGCCCCAGCTGAGCCTCCTGCAAACTGGGTTGCCCCGCAGGGCCGTGGTGAGTAGCCGACACAGCCCACAGCCCAGCGTCTCCCAGGCAAGGTCCAGTCCCAGCCTTGAACTGATGGTTCTGGCACCACCAGGGGCTGCAGAGCAAGATACAGCTGCCATCAGCGTTTACCTGGAAGATGGGGAAGGCGTGGGGTCTCAGCTGGCTTTGCCCAACCCCAAGGGGTCTGGAAATTCAAAGGGAAATAGCCTGATGTCTGTGCACCCGGGCCCAGTGGAAGCGTGTGTGTGTGTGTGTGCACGCGTGTGCGTGTGCGTATGAGCAAGTGCTCAGTGTGGGAGATCAGGCTGCACTTTCCAACAGATTCTGAAAGGGATCTGAGATCTAAAGGTGTGATCATAGCAGAGCTGCCTGGCCCAGCATTTGGGACTGTCAGCTGTGCAGAGGTGCTTAGAAGTCCTTACTGGGATGCCTGGTGTCCTTCCCCCACACCCTTTTGCAGAGACCCTGCATTGTCTTACAGGATAGCCCAAGAGAGTGTATCTGATCAAGTACCAGCAGACCTGGGGCGCTGGCCCTGTTCTGGCTGTTGGCCAGGGACCACATCTGGGTCCCAGGTCACCAGGATCTACCTGGATAGAAGAGCCATGAGCTGTACATCAACCTCGTGTCCCTGACCCTGCACCTTGCCTCCTCTTCCACCTTACCCTGGCATCCCACCTTGACCCAAGCCCCGTCACCTGGCCTGTGCCCCTGGTGCCAGCATTTTCCCACACTGGCTTGTGCCCACTCAGGCTGCAATGACATCCTCCACCTCTGCAGAGATTTTTCTGTCTTGCCAGAAACTACTGTGAAATTTGCAATCCCTTGCAAATTGAGAGAAAGACAGCAGAAAGCCACATCCCTCCTTCCCCTCCTCCTCCTGAGCCGTCTACCTCGAAGGGCTCACCTTGTCTCGTACTCGCTATGCCAAGCCCCCAACCAGAGCAAGGTCTCTGGGAAACTCCTCCCACAGAAGGCTCTGGGCCTGAGCCCTGGGTGGCACTGGGTATCCCTCCCTGGGACACAGCCTGTCTGCTCCTCACGGACTCTCAGGGCTGGAAGGAGCCTGTAGGCCCCCTGATTCTCCTCCCCCTTGGAGCTGGCCTGGAGGACAGCTGCTGATTTATTTGTTTGTACATGGATACCTCCTCAGAGAAATTGTGAGGCTGAGAATCACACTCTTGTGTCCAAAACAGAATTAAAACAAATATAAAATGTTTTAAAGCTGAGTTTGAGACAGAAGAGTCCATCTTCCAACACCGTCTTCTCCCTGATAGGGAAACTGAGGCCCAGAGGGGCATCTCACCTTTCCAAGGTTCTCCGAATCTGAGCCCAACTCTCTGCTTTGCTTCAGTTGATTGTTTGATGACAGTGAAGAGGAGCTGAGGTAGGGGTGGGGTGGCCCCATGTGTTGTCCCTGTTGGGACCTGTGCCAGTTCCCTGAGGGATTCTGGGAAATCCTCAGGACACCAGTGTCCTTCTGAGTGATGTAAAGAGCTGGTGTCATGGCCCCTGATTGCACCTGAATTCTTAAGGGTGCCTCCTGGGCTGTGGGAATCAATTCCAGCTAGCAGGAAGCTCCACGGTGTCTTGCAGCCCGACGCCTCTCTTTCTGTAGACATTTTCCTGGAAGAACGACAGCCTTAGTTAACGGAATGGAAAGACAGGCTTCAGGTCCCTGGCACCAGACACTGCTTTTTATTGCAAGGGACAGAAACTCAGCCTCAGGTTTAAGCCCTTCTTAGCTGGAAAGAGCACCGATGCTGCTCCAGGACGGCTGTGCTGGTAGTGCAGAGGAGGCCGCCCCTGTCTCTACCTCGGCCGGCTTCCATTCTTCAGTGCTCTCTCCCCAAGTGGTAGCAGTGGTGCCGGGTCCCTGGTCCCCAGCCCACCGTCCAAATGGGCTGAAAGTCTTTGGCCTCATTGTGTGTTGTGCCCAGCACAGATCCAATTGCTGCCACTGAGGAGGGAGCACCCTGCTTGTCCAGGCTTGGGTCACATGCTACCCACGGGGACCCACCGCAGATGCCTGCTACCCCTCGCCAGAGCTGCCCCCAGGCCATGACAGTTGCCATGATGTGGAATTCCTGGGGAATGGAGTGGATGAGGGGATCATGGTGGAAATGTCTGACAGCCACAGGGCCAGCAAGGAAGGATTTGTTGGGGGAGAGGTTAAAACTGCTGGATAAGCTGGGTGCAGTGGTGCACACCTGTGGTCCTGGTACTCGGGAGGCTGAGGCAAGAGGATCACCAGGAGTTCGAGGCCAGCCTGGGCTACATAGCGAGCTCAAAGTTAGCCTGGGCTGCATAGCGAGACTTAGCTCATAAAAACCTGAAACAAAAAGTTGCTCGTACCTTGTCTCTCAGTCCCCAGAAAGGATAATCACTGATGGATATCAAGTTTTTCATACTCCTGTGTCTCTCCTGACCCATAAGGATGTCATAAGATGAGGAGAGGAGACGGAGCTCAGAGAGGGAAATAGCAGGCTCAGGGTCACCCAGCAAGTCAGGACTCAAAGCCAGGCCTGACCCCAAGCCCTCAGCTTGGCACCACTTCTGAAACAGCACCAGGCCTCCGAAGAGCTATTCTGGGGAGCAGCTGGGAGACCAGAGGAACCTGCTGCTCCCTGTATGCTGCCGGAGTGGCCTGGGTCCGGAGGGCCGGAGGCCTGTGGTCCTGAGAGAGGGTGGAAGGGGAGACACCATTGGCCTGAGACCAGAGAGGATGCAGGAGGGGCTGTGTCTTGCAATGAAATATTCATGGTGGTTATTGAATCAAGTTTTATTGGAATAAAAATATACTTGCTGAATACATTTATTTTCCTTGGCTCCTTTCAACCCCTTCCCTCCCTGGATGATTTGATTTGGGGGCCAGGGAAGGTGTTTTTTTTTTCCCCCCAAGAAAATTGCACTTGGATCAGCAGAAGGAAATTGTCAGGATGGGTGTGTGAGGAGGAGCCATGGCTGGGCGGAGGGGAGGCCTCTTAGGGGCTGCCAGGCCAGTGAGGCTCAGTGTCCCAGGCCACCCTCTTACCTCCTCTCTCTCCTGGCTACTTGTCTTCGTTCTTGAGACAGGGTCTCATTATGTAGCCCAGGCTGGCCTCAGACTTGCAGCGATCCTCCTGCCTCGGCCTCCTGAGTGCTGGGGTCACAGGCATGCATGCCACAGCACCTGACTCTTCTTCCCCAGCTGCTTAGGAGGGGCAGACCCTGCCCTGCCCTGCCCTGCCCCTCCGTGCCCAGGTGGCTCTGCCCTCTGCTTTGTGCCCGCCCTTCGCACACTGTTATTTCTGGACTCAGCATGCGGTGCTTCTCACCATTGCTCCAGCTCACCGCTTTGGGGTACAGAACTGCAGGGCTCTCTGAGGTACACTTGCCCAATGTGTGGCGGCTTCTGGTCCCAGGTTTGTTCAGCTGTGGTGTCTGTGGGTGCTGCCTATGGACACCCCAGGATCTCTCTGAGCTCACATTTGGACACATACTCACCACTGGCTTCTCTGCGTCACGCATGGCCTGGCTGCTGGCTAACTTACCCTGTGTCGGCTGGCACCTGGGCACACTCGAACGCACTCTGCTCTGTACCCCCTCACCCACATCACCCCCAGGTAGCTGGGAGGCCCCGTTTGTCCCGTTTGACACCAGGGGGACAGTCCACAGCTCCACCAGGAAGTGGAGCCTAGATGGGGTGAGCTGCAGAGCACAGCGAGGTGCTTTCCCATTGGCCCCCACCCCAGGGCACGGCTTCCCAGTGCCTGTCCGCTCTGCGCCATGCCATCACTCAGCCTCTTCCAGACTCCAGCCTCCCCCTGGAACCCCCACCTCTGCACATTTCTCCCAGTCGCCCTTCATCTTTCTGGCTATGACCCGTCCTTGCTCATCTGGAAAATGGGCACAAGAGCCCCACATAGGGGCTAAGGACAAAGCAGGCTTGGTCCACAGGAAGTGCCTAGGAAGTGGCAGCCACTGTTGTCATTGTCATCTGAGCCCCCAGGGGCTCCAGGGGTGCAGTGGAGTGGTATGGAGGCTGCCATCCATCCGTCCGTCCACAGCTGCCAAGCCGATGGCTGCTGTCTGTCTGCAGATGACAGCTCCATTGCAGTAACCGCACCAGGCAGCCAATTCCCCCCCCCCACACACTTCTTATGATAATTTAATTGATCGAGCTCTCTCAGCTTAACTCAGGAAGGGAAAGAAAAAGTAATAACCACTGCCATCCAGCATCCCTGTAATTAGGAGGCTTGGCTCTGCCCTGAATCAGGTGACCATGCATGAATCAGACACAGCTGCAGTCGCCTGTGTTGGTGTCAGAGGGGACAGACATCCGCCCCTGCCTGAGCAGGGCCACCTTTGGGACAACTTCCTGTCTCCATAGGCAGCCCTTTTCCCATTCACAGGGAGCAGATAATTAAGCCAGAGTAATGAAGACTCATTCATTGCTAATTCCTGCAGTGCTGAAATGAATTTACATTCCAATGCAAAGGAGGGGGAGGGAATTACAGTTTTGAAAATAAATAAAAACCTTAAATACTTGTACAGAGCTTACTGTGTGCAAGACAGCCTTCTAAGCCCTTTACACATAATAACTCATTTAAACTTGTCGTTTTGGAGGTGATATTTGGCTGTCAGCTTGGATTTGTAGCTAGAAGCTTTGTGAAAGAAGGCAGTTTGGATCAGACACAATTTGTCAATGTTGCAGGTTGTCAAGGGCGTTGCTAAGAGGAGTCCCTGTGTTTGAATGCTATTTAACTCCTTGCTTCCAGTGGAGAAAAATTGGATGATTGAAAGGATTTTTTTTAATAGAAGGGCAAATTGTTTTTCTGCTATAATTGGCAAATTCAGGGTCGTGGTTTTGATCTCAGATAAAATTCTTTGACCTGTGTCAGTGAGGCTGCTGCCTGTCGCCCTCTGGTGGCAAGGTATATGTATTGTAGGAGAAGTACTCAGCAACTCTAATCGATTTTTGAAACAAAAACATGCACAGAGGGAGGAATACAGTAGAACTGACATGAGATTGGTCATATGCTCATGATAATGGGAGATGAGTGAAATGAGGATTTTTTTAATTGTTTTTTTTTTTTACACTGCACCACATCCGAGGGTTTTTAAATAGAAGGAAAAATTTTCTATATATTACACCCAAATTCTTTGCCTTGTCCCATTCTATGATTTGATGCCTAGCAATGTGGAAGGATCTCTTTCCTCTGACAAAGATGGGCTCTTCTACCAGCCACCCTGGGTGGGCAGGCTCTGAGGAACCTTCAAGAGTCCACCTACAGGAGCTCAGGAAAAGATGCTCTGAGGATGAGCTGAGGATCAGGACAGAGAGAAGGCAGAATCTTCCCATCATGCTCTGAGACTGAAGCTTGGGAACCACCCTGTGGTCCTGGGGCTCCTAGCTTGGCACCTCACCGTGGCAGGCCTAGGTTTCCATTTGGTAAAGAAATTGGTTTGACTGCCTGCTGCAGATTGCCTTTCAAGATTTCTCAGGCATTCAGATGTGTGCCAATAGGTCTTCTGTTTCAGGTATTGGGGGTTTTCTCTCCTTTGGGGACAGGACGTGGTTGAGGTAGGGTCTCACTACGTAGCCCAGTCTGGCCTTGAACCCACTTTGTAGCCCAGCCTGGCTTCCAACCCACACAGCTCCTCCTGCCTCAGCCTCCCAAGTGCTGGGATTACTGATTTGTACCCCTGACACTTGGCCATATTTTGGAGCTTTCTGTGCAGGTTTTCTGAGGGAGGTTGTTTACCCACCTTACATGGATAGGAAGCTGAGAGGCAGCTGGTATGACATCATTTCTCTTACTCTCTTTCCCACTAGAAAGTGATTTTTCCTACCCCAATGGCTATGTTTTATTTTTCATTTTATTTCTCTTACTCTAAGAACAGTAACTGTTGAGTGAGTGGTTGAATTGATGATTGACTATTCAATAAGAGGTTATGACATACTCTACCCATGCTGCTAATAGATGGTAGAGTTTGACTTCAAGTCCAGCCCAGTGGTAACTTCTGTAGCATCCCAGTGCCCGGTGGCCCTCACCGTCCTCAACTTCATGGAGTTTCACAACTGCGGAGTGAAGACCAGTTGGCTGAGGACCACTGCCAGGGTGACTCACTCAGAAAGTTATAGGCTGACAAGAGAACAGCAGATCTGTGTGTGCAGAGCCCTCTGTGTGGCACTGGGTCCACAGACAACTGTCCAGTGTGTCCAGCTGCTGCCTCTGTCTTGTTCAAGAGAGCTGAAGGAGCATGATTCCTCCTTGCTCTATGTCCTTTTCCTTCATGAGAGCTAGAAATTGATGTGGCAATAGTATTTACACCATGGAAATATTTCAGTGCTACAAATAAGGGCACCCTGTGTCTTAATAGCTGCTGGTTGGACATTTCCCCACATGCTAGGTACTAGATTACAGCTGGTGACAGGAAGCTTCTAGTAACTTCTACTGGCTTCTAGAAGCTTCCAGTAGCTTGTATGTCTAGTCACTTCTAGCATGGCTCCCTGTGATTATTTTCCTCATCATTTACCTACTGCCAGTTGTCACAGGTTGTGATAGGTACTGTGATGCCAACAGGAAGCCCCTGAAGGTGAGAAAGGAGAACAGCTGCTCTAATTCCCTGCCCCCTCCTGGAACCTGGCATCTCCACGCAGGGTGATGGTGCAGCGGGCTTGGGAGGGGGCGGACTGAGTGCTCTCTGTCCTTGAGCGGTCCCTCCCTCGGGTGTTTGGGGACTGATATGCCACGCTCCTTCTTGCTGCTGGCATGCCCAGAGCATCTCCAGGCAGTTTATGGCATGTCTTTGCCTACCTCTTGTATTTGTCCTTATAAGTAAGCTTTGCAGGTTTTTCTGGCAGGGATTCCAGAGCAAACTTTGCCTGGAAGTGGAGTAACAGGAACGAGGTGGTAGTTTCACATCCTCAAAGCCAGTCTCGCCCTAGGCAGGAGATAGGTTGCAGCCTACAAGGCAGCGATGCTGTTTCCCACACACTAAATAGTGTCTCCCGAGATCTGTGTCCCCCTGCAGCCTGTGACTATGACCTTACTTGGAAAGAGTCTTAGCAGATACAACCTTGCTAATATGAGACTGCAGTGACACCGAGGCCAGGCTGCCCAGTCAGCTAGTGGCCCCCAGCCACTCCCTGCTCCCTAGTCTCGGTCACTTGCATCTGGACCACTGCAGTAGCTCCCTAATGTTGTCTGTGGTTGCTCAGGCGTCTTCCCTAATGAGATTTTCGCGGGCCACCAATCTGGCTGCGTCCTCCTCCCCGGAAAGTCTGCTGCCACTCTCCTTACCTGAGAGTAAGTCCCAATTCTCCTGCTGAGAACCACAAGCCCCTGAGATGTGGCCCAAGCCACTCTCCAGCCTCTGCCCCTTGTTGCCCCTCTCTTCTCACTGAGCCAGCCCGTGTTCAACTGAACAGCTGTCATTCACTACATTACTACAGCCCCATGCGCATCCCATGCAGTGTCCCCAAGTAGGTGTCCTTGCCATCTCTTGGTCTTCCTCCTGCAAAGGAGACATGCTGGTCCTTGGAGGAAGAGCCCAGCACCAAAGCTTCTTCATGGTAGGAATATGGCAAGCTGTTCCCGCTCCAAGCCTCTGTTTCTCCTATAGCTGTTCTTCTGGGAGCTGCAGAAGTGAGATTAGACAACACTGGTTCAGTGGGAGGAACGCAGCCGCTGCTGAGCGGTGACTCAGGGGCTGTCTTTGGCAAGACCCGGAGAGCTGTCAACGCAGCTGCAGCAGACCTTGTCTGCACCAGGCCCTGCCGGGGTCTGTCACTGTCTCTGCTTCCTCGGGAAGCCACGGCTCCTAGGCACAGGGCTGCCTCCTGGTAGCCTTGCTGACCCTGGCTGCTGGACGGAGGCGGTGGAGGGCAGGGGCCTGCAGGCCCAGTTTAGGGCTCCTGGCACCAGGGAGATGACAGCTGCATCTGCCCAGTGTGTGTTTTCTTATTTGTTCCCAGCAGGAAATCGATGTCAGAAACTGTGGGATAACTCTACAGCCCCAATCGATGGACTGTGATTAATTCAGTCATGGCTGTTGGGTAAATTTGCTGCATCATAATTAGAATTATTAATTAAAAATAGGAAATCAATTGACACAAATTAAGCAATTGAGGAGTCAGTGGGGCCGCTTTAATTTTGCCAGGACAGGTGTTTCAGGACAGACCATGCCTGGCAATGCTTTGGGGCCTGCACCCCATGTGACCCCTGGACTCCCCCATCCTGAGAGCCCCTGGGCCCTGCTGCTGGTGGGGAGGGGAGGACAGGGAGAGAGCGAGCTTCCAGGCCTAAAAATGCCATAGGAGGAGGCCCCTGGAGGTATCTCCAGCACCACTTTTTTTTTTTTCTTTTGCTTGATCTTTCTTGCTCTGCAGTTCAGGTTGGCCTTGAGCTCACTTTGTAGCTCAGACTCGTCTCAAACTTATAATGATCCTCCTGCCTCAGCCTCCCAAGTGCTGGGGTTACAGGTGGGTTTGATTCCTGTTACACCACAAACCCCAAAACGACAAAACCAACTGCCCCTTCCCCAGGTGTAAAAGTTGTGAGGATATAATTTTTTGGTCTATCACTTGCATGAGCAGATGTTTTCTTATTGATTGATTAATTGATTGATTGATTGAATTTAATACAAGGTCTGCTATGCAGCTCAGACTCATAGTGATCTTATCCTAGCCTCTCCAGTGCTGGATTATAGGCATGCACCACACCAGGCCACTCTTACTTCTAATCAGGAAAAAGTAAGACTTTTAAGAGCAAAGAACCTTTATTTCCACTCATTGTTTGCCCTTCTCTCTCCCAAGCATACATTACTTAGCATCACGGTGGCTGTGTGTTGTACTCAACACTGTCCTTTTTTCTCTAAACTACACCACATGATCTCTCATGTGCCATAATTTTTTTTTAGTGGATGCATAATATTTTCTGGATATACCATAATCTGCCTAACCAGCTTCCTCATATTGGCCATTTAAGTTGATTAATAATAATAATAATAATAGTAATAGCTGAATTCGGCAGATATGGTGGCACATACCTGTAATCCTAGCCCTTAGGAGGCTGAGACAGGAACATGGCCATGAGTTCAAGCCCAGCCTGGGCTACATAGTGAGTTCAAGCCAGGCTGAACTACACAGCGAGATCCTGTCTTAACCCCCTTCAAAATAGTAATAGCTAATTTACAGTGCGAGGTCCCTTCTTGCTGCATGCCCTGTGGGCTGTACGTGCTTTGGCCCTTCTAGTGTTCTTGGCTCACATGCCCCAGGTGCCATCAGCCTCCTCAGATGGGGAAGTTGAGGCCCACAGGCTGACAGCGACAGCCCTGAGTGTCCCAGCCTGGGCCACATAGGAATGCCAGGGTTATTGAGAATGACACGTCCTGCTCTGGCTTCTCCACGTCCGCCTGAGCAGGTGCCTCAGCCTCACCCCACAGCAGGGCACAGCGGCCACCTCCTCTGCACGCCTCCCTGCCCCTCACTTCCTCAGGGATAACCGAGAGATTGTGGTAGCTTCCTATGAGCACAGCAGCTACCAAGGACATCTGTCCTCAACTAAGTGGGAGGCCCTGGAGGGATGCAGCCGCTCCCCATCTGCGACTACCTTGCTGGACGCCCTGGGTGTCACGCCCGTGTCATGCTGGCGAGTATAGCTGCCACACGGAGAGCCTCTGTGGACCCGAGCATAGTGGCTGGGGGCCTTTCTCTTTACCCGTTGTCCCTGCTCACTACACCCGATGGGTGCTTAGCCCCCTCCCAGTGCAGACCATGTGGCCGACCCCTCAAGAGTGCCTCTCTCCACCTTCCTCCCCCTGAGCTACGTGGCACAGCCGTTCAGGAGAGTCAGCCCCTCCCCTTGCTGTGGGCTATGGGAGACCTCAGTGGGCCATGGTGGTGGAACCGCTCCCCCTACCCCATTTAAGAAGACATCTGGGACTGCGGAGATAGCTCAGCAGTCTAAGTGCCCGCCTGGCAAGCACAAGGACCCGGGTTTAGTCCCTAGGATCACACACTGTGCCGGCCCCAGAAGCCTGGGCACACCATGTCAGCTGCAGAACCGTGGGCACACTGTGCCAGCCTTGACACTGGGCATAGTGGTGCATGCCTATAATCCAGCACTGGAGAGGCTAGGATAAGATCACTATGAGTCTGAGCTGCATAGCAGACCCTGTATCAAATTCAATCAATCAATCAATTAATCAATCAATAAGAAAACATCTGCTCATGCAAGTGATAGACCAAAAAATTATATCCTCACAACTTTTACACCTGGGGAAGGGGCAGTTGGTTTTGTTGTTTTGGGGTTTGTGGTGTAACAGGAATCAAACCCAGTGAGCTACATCCTCTGCCCTTTTTATTTTTTGAGACACTTGCTGAGTTGCCCAGGTAAGACTTAAACTTGTGATCCTCCTGCCTCAGCTTCCTTTCATACTGGAGATGCTTGTGTTATTTAGTATAGAAGTCAATTATTCACCAGCTCAGCACTTGTTGGTAATGAGTGGCTCGTGACAAATCCTACCCTGTGTCGCATGAGGTGGTTCGTCCTGTGTAATGTCATATAAAATCCACAGGCCATTCTGCACCAGTGCCAAAAATTATTTTCTACAATACCTGCAGCTTTAGGCAAAGACTTTCAAGGCTAATCTCTGCCCCTTTTTTCCCTTCTGCTTAGAAAATCCAATATGACCAGTGATGTCACCACCAGATTCTGCTTAGCAGGTTCACATAAGCTTTTGAAATGTCCACATCTATCCCAATAGGTCCCTGGTCTGGGGCAGATACCCCCCAGCTCTACTGGCTACACACCCCCTCAGAGGGCCCCCTTTCTTTTTACCCCAAAACCTGCATTCTCTGGTCCCCAAGAAAGGGCCCTCTAAGACACAGTCTTCTCAGAATGAGGTGCCTGGTCCCTGATGATTCAGAAAGTATTGCTGAGGGACCGGTCGCCCCTGTGCTGGTAATTTACCACATTTGCATGCCGTGAAAAAGTTAGTTTGAAGTGTTCTCCTACCAACTTAATTACCACCAGCCTCCTTCTGAAGAGTGCTCTAGCTAGTGGAATATTAATCTCCGATTCAAAGAGTCCCTAGGCGCAGATTGTAAGATCTCGTAGGCACAAGTAATTAAGACCATGAGGAAGCTGACTCCAAAGAACTAGGGCTTCTCTCCAGAAGGTGAGAGCGCCTGGCTCCTGTGAACTCTGGGCCATCGTGCTGCCCTTCCCGTCAGCCTCTGGGCTCAGGTAAGGCTAAGACAGGAAGCCAGTTCTGTCTGATCTTTCATGACAGGGACAGGGGCAGGTGGGTGGGCTGGAGTCCAGAAATCTGGTGAAAACCCCTATAACTCTCTGTCCATGGAAAAGTCAGTCCCTCTCTGGGCAAGCACATCATCATCTATAAGAGAAGAATGCCAGAGCTGGTGTGTGTGTGTGTGTGTGTGTGTGTGTGTGTGTGTGTGTGTGCATATGTGTGGTTACTGACCCAGCACCTAGCACAGGGCTCAATGGATGCAAAATTGGTTGTTCTCTACTAGTGCTCCGAAGAAGCTTGAAAGCAGGCAGGAGTCGGGAGACCCCTTTCTCTTCCACTGGAACATTCCTACTTCTGTCCTACATTTAGGGTTTTGTAAAAAAGTCTTCTTTAGAGAAAGGATTCTTTTGAATTTACATGGAATGGATGGATGGATGGATGGATGGATGGATGGATGGATGGATGGATGGAGAGATGGATGGATGGATGGATCAATCGATTGATCAGTTGATCTTCATATCCATCCATCCACCCCTGGCTGCAGTGATGTGTGTGGTTCCTGCCATCTCTATGCTATCAGAGTATATGTATCACCCGTGTCACCTCTGGGCTCTTCTCTGCACGGTAGACAAGACTTCCTTCTCCCAGGCATCATCTTTGGGAGTGGTGGGAAGAGGTACTGCAAAAAGGGGCTGAGGCCTTGAGACCCACGTGTAGCTCCCTGCCATCAGGGACCCCGTCTGCTCTGTGTTTGTTCCTTTCCAACCCCCAAGCTCTGTCCACTCCCATCCCCCACACCACCCCTACTGCTAAATTCAAGGGACTTAGTTGTGAGCCAGGCATGATGGCACAGCCTGTAATCCCAGCGTCTGGGAGACTGAGGCAGGAGGGTCACTGTGAGTTCAAGGACAGCCTGGGCTATCTAGTGAGACCCTGTCTCAAAACCAACACAATAATTAGTTGGGACTAGGTGAAGGGATAGTGCATTGCGCTTGCTGCGCCATCACTTAGTTTCTGTTTAGTTTAGCACAGGCCCTTGGAAGTTATTCAGTGTTTCCCAATGAGACCACAACAGAGAATCAAACTATTGAATTTAGGGGAAGTCATTCAACTGGCCCTGAAGTGTGTGTGTGTGTGTGTGTGTGTGTGTGTGTGTGTGTGGCCTTATTTTCCTGAGGTTGTCTCTACTGTATGTTTGGCTACTATTTGAGGATAAATTGTGCATAAATATCATGCTGACACTGATGCATGTCAACACTGCTGACATCATAGGAGGTGGGGCAGGACTTGCTGACCTACTAGCCCCCCTGAGGCCGCACACTCGGTGCTGGCACTGTGGACCCCTGAGCTCCACACAGCCGAGCCTGAAGCTGAGTTCAGACTGCTGAGATCCACTGAGCTGAGAGGAAGAATTTAAACCTAGCTGAGACAAACAGTGTGGCAGCCAGGGCTGGCGACAGCCCTTTGCCAACTCCTTGCAGCGATGCCCCTGGGGTAACGCACGTCAGCCTCAGCATGACGCTTGTGCACCTTCAGCCTCGCCCCTGAACGACTCCTCCAGGATGGGGGCAGGGGCTGTTTGTTTTCCAGGCTGGATCAGTGGTGTAGTGTCCTCTGCTTCCCAGGGAGAGCACCCCATTGTGTGTCCACACTGTCGTGCATCCACACCGGCACAGGTTGCAGGAGAGTTGTCCTCTCTCTGCACTCGCTGCTCTGGTCTTTAGAAAGAGCTTTTCCCTACCAGTTATTTAATGTCACTCAGATATCTTATTCCTGGGACATAGACTGGTACAAAAGGCAGAATGACAACAGCAATTAATTTTCCTGTCAAAGACAGAAGCTGCCAAGAGAGCTCCAGGCCAGAGCCAGGGAGCTCAACAAAACACTTAAGATTTCAAGTTCACAACTCTGGAGCCCCCACAATCTCTGGGTGTACCATAGATGAGTCACCCCACTTCTGGGCTCAGCCAAACATGAAGAAGGGGAAGGAAGGTCTCTCCATCCCTTCCAATCAGAGATGAAAGGAGTGGGGCGGTGTCCTCTGCCCCTCCTCTTTGCCCCTCCTCTTTGCCCCTCCTCTGCCCCTGGAGAGCTCGGGCCAGCTTGCTTTAGCTCTGTGGGCTTGGACATCCATAGGGAAGAGCCTGGAGTGTGGAGTAAAGCTGGCAGGGGCCAAGCTCCACCTTGCTAGAGACGGGCAAGCGCAGGCCAAGTTACTGAGGCTTGTGCGACCCTACAGCAGAGACTGGAGCTCAGAATGAGAAATACCTGTTGCACAAACCCACACGCTAGCTACCAAGCACCCCCCACCCCTTTTGAGCCAGGGTCTCACTGTGTAGCCTAGGCTGGCCTCAAACTCACAGTGACCCTCCTGCCTCAGCCTCCCCCATGTTGGGATTACAGGCGTGTGCCACCCTGCCTGGCTGTGTATCCACTTCCTAACAGCATGCTATGAAGTAAAGAAACTCTCCAGGTCACACAGTTGGTTGGGCTTGAGCCCAGCTGCTCTCTGCAGTGTGAACTGGAAGTGACCAATCTAAGACCAAACGTGGGCCCTGACACTCTGCCTGCCTGCTTTATCTGCCTCAGGCGGGCCCCAAGCCCCACACCTAGCTTAATAAGGACTATGGCCAACACCATGCCATCCTTTCCATTTAGAGATGCCTCACTGCCACTTCCACTCTGAAAGCCAGTGATGCTTGCAAATGTCACCAGGCACCATCTGTAAAGGTTTTCATTCCTCCACAGGGAAGCCAACTGGACAATGTTTCTGAAAATGTTCTCTCAGCTTAACTCAACCCCACACCTAACATCTCCATTTCACCCCACTCTGGGAGACCAGTGCACTTCATATTTACTGGAGCAGAAATCATAATCGCATTACCAGTGAATAATTCGATTGTACTTAAGTATCTTGCAAGCGTGTCTCCAGGCATTCGTGTACAGATGGAATGAAATGATCTGCTCTTGGCAGGTGAAGGGTCAGGGCTCACTGTAGGGAAGGGCTTGGCTCTCGGTCCTGCAGCGTGGTGGCAGCTGAGCTAGCGCCCCATCCTGCTTGCTGCTTCTGTGTTTCTCTGGCAGACAAAGAACAGGCAACGACCAAGCAGAGGCAGAGGTGCTATAAATTTCAAGAAATCAAATGCCAGTAGCCCCTCTAAAAAGTGTTTCTTGACTGTCACTTAGATCATCAGAATGTTCTGGAAATTGGAGCATTAGTTTGTAATCTTGTAGAGGGACATGAATGGAAGAAATGAAAGCGAGGCTTTCTGTGGTCAGTATGCAGGAGTTTGCTGGTGTAGCGTTCAGCACCCAGCCATGCCACTGCAAGAAGGAACCTGGCCCAAGGATCTCACAGCAGTGGAGGACTGTCAGGGTCTGCTTAGGCCACGGAATCCAGCCTGCGCTCTCTGCTGTCGCAGCAGGCAGTGCCCTCTGATCCCTGCTTCAATACCTCCTGTGATGAGGACCTTCCTACCCTGAACCTTCAAGCCATGCAGGTTTTGCCTTTGGAGTTACTGGCTATTTATTTCAAGCAGGAAGCCCTGGAAAATGGTTATTACTGTGAAGAGGTCTGCTACATTCTTTTACAAGTTATGAAATAGGTGAGACCTACCAAAAATAGAAGCAATGATATGGGGGAAAAACCACACCCACCATGCAGATCAAACAAATATTCACATTCATTGTGTTTGCTCTAGATCTGCTTTAAGGAAAATGTCTACAAAACTATTTGAAGTCCCCTCTGTGCCCCTTTGTACCTCTTTCTTCTGAGGGGGGTCAACTGTATGGTCCTGCCAGGGCCAGAGAGCATTCCCAAAGAGTCCCCATTCCAAGCCCTCACTTCACAGAAGAGGAAGCCAAGCCCCAGAGGGAGGACTTGGCTAGGGTCTCAGTAGTGCTCGCAGGCCCTTCTGTGGCTGCTACCTTATCTTTAACTGCATCGCAGCTCCTGGCATGGGTAGTGTGTGGATTAGCATGTCGTTCACGTGTCTTCCAGTTGTTCTTTGGCCTTCTTAGCTGCCCAGTCACTCTGAACTGCCCACGGAAGTCCTAGCAGGGCAGTTCCTTTGCTTGTCCACTTACCACATGAGAAGAGGCACCATGGCCAGTATTCCTGAGTGGTGAAGGTGCTCATCAGGACTTCCCTGGGTGGAGAGTGGGTCGCAGAGGACTGGGGAGTGGAGCTCTGGGCGGGTGGAAGGGTCAGGTGGGAGTGTTAGGTCCCTAGGCCAGAGGGCTTGAGATTGTCACCATGGAGCTGTGAGGGGCTCTGGGCAGGGCAGTGAACACACCAGATTGGTCACTGGGACACATCATTCTACAAGTGAGGCAGAGGTGGACAAGAGAGAAGGCTGCAAGTGGGGCTGGGTCTGAAGGGAGCCTCAGCCATCAGGAGCCACCCACAGTGCCCTTTCCCCTGGTGCTGTTGGGTCATTGGGCAGATTCCAGAAATTCTCAGGTCCTGATGGCTTAGCCTGGGCCAGCGTCACCTCCCTGTGCCCCCTTCACTCCCAGGGGTAGAAAACTTGTGTTCCTGGAAGCATAGACCTGTATGCCAGCACTCAGGGGGCTGAAGCAGGAGGATCTCCGTGAACTCCAGGCCAGCTTGGGCTACCTAATGAAGCCCTCCAAAACCAAAATGGGGAACGAGAAGAAGGGAATTCGTTTCCATGGGACTTGTGAAGACCCTGACAACAGAGGAGAAGCGCTCACTATGCCAGCCCCACCTGGCAGGAGAGGCAGCGCCGGAGGCATCGGATACTCTGTCCTGTCTCGGCCCTGTGCTCAGCTCAGATGGCGGAGCGGAATCAGCCTTAACTCCTCGAGAGGCCCCTGGTTGACTCCATGGCCTCAAAGAAAACCCCTTTTCATTCTAGGTCTCCGCTTCTTCCCCTTAATGAGCAAGCCGGGCTAGCTCATCACTAAGGTGACCCTGGTTCTGGCCCTTCACACTCCAGCCTGCTAGCATCACCTACAGAACTCTGAACCCCGAGGTCCCAAACAGCCCACTGCCGGGCTCCCCGCGGTCATAACTGCTGCCATTCGCATTGCGTTTACTCTGCATGTGACACACGCAATCCCATGTCCTTAAACAATGTCTCCACCAGGTAGGGGCTGCTGGTGTATTTTACATATGGGGAAACTGAGGCACAGAAAGCTTTCTGTCTAACTTGCCCAGGGTCACTGCAGAAGCAGCATTGGTCTTTTTACAGCTCCTGCTTTGAACTCTTGCACCATAAAGGTCCGGGTTCATGCCAGACTCCCCTGCTGTGTCTTCCCGGCTCTCCAGGATGGAGAAACTTGCCAGGGGCTCCCCTGAACTCTGTGTTTTCTCACTATAATAAGCAGTGTCTCCCCTGGTCTAGCTGAGCGATGACGGGTAGGCCACTAGAACTCGCTGCAGCAGCTCCGAGCCTGGGTTCAAAGGCAGCCTGACTATGCCCCTGGTTCCCCTGGTTCCCCTCATATCAGGCCTAGTTTCCTTTGAAAGTGGAATCCTTTACAAGGAAAGGGAAGGAAGCCCCATGCACTGGGAAGGCTGCCACTGCTGCAGTCCATCAGGAACCAACACTGAGTTCCCAGGGCCTTGGGCTGCTGATCCAGCTCTCTCCCACCCTGCCCTGGTCCTCCTATCAGAGCCTCCCGGGAAACCACGGAGAGGGGGCATGAGAGAGGGGGATGAGTGGGTGGAGGGGGAGAGGGAGGCAGGCTGAGCTTGGGCTAGGGAGCAGGTCTGAGTCCTCTGTCCTTGCAGAGGGAGGCTGTCCTATGGGTCCAGCCTTGTTGTGTCCCACATTGAGGGGATCTGCCCCTTTGTGGTGACAGCATCCTCTCCTCGGCTCTGGAGCTCTGAGGCCTGAGAACATCCACATTGTGCCAGCTTAAAAGCCATTCCTTCTTTGGTTTCTAACTCCTGTCTTAAGCCTCCCAGCCAGAGTGGCCAGGTACCGGTGTTCAGGATGTGCACTGCATAATAGGCTTTAGTGGAAACGAAATGAAACTTTCATAGCAGCGTGCATGGGGGGTGCCAGCCCTCCCAGCAGGCCCTGAGGAGCTGCGGCCTCTCTTAATCCACTGCCTCCTACCCTCGCCAGCGCACACCGCTTGTAGGTTGCTCCCAGGCCCAACTCCTCCTAGGCAACCCCAGGTCCCTCCTCCTGCGAGCTGTCTATGCTATATTTCTGTCCTTAAACCCTAGCCAGGCTGCCCTGCCACTCTTTCCCATGTACCTGGGCTGACTCTGCTTCCACAGGGGCCCAGGCACCCCAGCTCCTGCCACACAGCCCCCTGAGCACACAGCGCCACGCCTCTCCTGGCTGCCCTCTCCTGGGCTTCTGGTGTGGCCCTGCCTCTGTCCTTGGTCTTGGATCCCTGCCACCCTCAGCCCCTCCGGGTCCTGAGGACCTGAGATAGATCCTGGCCCTTGAATGCTTCTCCCGTACAGATTGCTGATGAGTTGTTCTCAGAGCCGATGGATGCTGTTGCAGAGCCCCCGCCCTACAGCAGACTAGGATTACGTGGTCCCAGGGAGCAGATCTGTCCCTGCAGGGCGGGGACTGCTGATGCCCCGAGGACTCGGTGCTCCTCTGTCCACACCAGACAGGCCTGAGCCACAGGTGGCTGGGGTTGAGCCTGGGGCTGAGCAGGTCACAGAAGCTACGTCCATGTGGGGCCAACCCCAGAAACCCAGTTGCAGCTGTGCTTACTTCCTGCTCCCTCATCCCTTCCTTCCCCCTTCCCCCCTGCTTCCTTCTTCCTTCTTCCTGGAATAACCAATCTGCTACAGGGAATCCCAGTGACTGTCCTGATGGGATTTATGGTCAGGTGATCACTAGAATGATTTCTCATTATTGGCTCTGGATTTAAAATATTTTTTTTTTTTCTGCTCCAGTACTAGAGATTGAACCCAGGGGTGCTCTACCATGGATCCAAACCCGCAGCTCCCCCAAACTTTTTGTGAGATGGGGTCTTGCTGTATAGTTCAGGCTGGCCTTAAACCCACTGTGTGGCCCAAGCTAGCCTCAAACTCACAGCAACCTCCTGCCTCAGCCTCCCAAGTGCTGGGATTACAGATGTGTGCCACCACACCCCAGCCTTTTTTTAATGTTTTATGTTGACACAAGGTCTCAGTAAGTTGCCCAGACAGGACTCAAAGTTGATTTCGATCCTCCTGCTTCGGCCTCCTTCCATCCTGAGATTAGTGGAGTGTGCCACGGTCATGCTTGGCTGACAATGACTTAAAGGTGCTTTTTAAAATTTTTTTATTTTCATACTCCATGTTTGCAGTGCATAATGAATTAATCCTGATACTAATTCAGCTACCTAATGAGTTTACCCTTGTGCATAACAAGTCTTGATCGATGGCTTTGTTTATCTATCCGTTTACTTCCCCTACTCAGGACTGTTTCGTTGAATCTGCTGAACAGGCCTAAGGAAGAGACTTTACGGCAAGAGCCTAGAGCCTCGCTTTGTCTTGACAGAAGCTGGAGGTGGCTCCCCCAAGTCACTTGGCTGGTGAGGGGGCAGAAATGAGATTGGGAGTAGGGACCTGGCGCGAGGGGTGTAGGGAGAAGCCGGGCTGTGTCAGGCAGAATAATGGGGGCAGGGGAGGTGCTTCTAAGCCAAGTCCCCAGATCAAAGGGTGAGCCCGAAGCACAGACGCCATGTCCTGCTTCATGAAGCCGCCTGCCGCTGCGGGCTGGGGCCGCGGGCACCAGAGACCTTGGGATTGTCAGCTCCTCCCTTTCCCCTCTGCGCTGGCTGGTGAGTGACAGGGTGGGCAGCGAGCTCCGCGGTGCCACGGGCCTTCCCCTCACCCGGCCTGTCCCTGACTCTTGCCTTGCGTCCCACTTCTGGAATCTAGGCAGGGACTCGCTCTCCTAAAGGAGGCGCTGTGACTTATGAGTTCTCAGTTCTTGCATTTTCAGAGTCCCCTGGTGGCCAGGAGCCCAGCGCTGCTCTGACTCTGTCTCTGTAGGTCTCTGTGTCCCTGTCTTTCTGTGTCTGTTTCTGTCTCACTCTGGAAATAAACATGCATGACAGCAATTGTGCAGTATCAGGTAGAATCATGCTATAAGGGGAAGATAGAGTGCTCCAGGCAACTAAACTGAAAAAAGGGCCAGCAAGCCAGGTATAGTAGCACACTGCTGTAACCCATCCCTCGGGAAGCTGAGGCAGGAAGACTGCCTGGAGTACAGGCACCAGAGACCCTCAGGTCTCTGGGCTACAGGATGAGTTCAAGGCTGAGCAATGTCCAGGCAGAGGCCAAATGAAGGACCCTATCTCTCATTGCCTCTCTCTGCTGCTGGACGTAATCCCCAGCCCATCCCTAGTGCTGTACATAGTAGGTGCTCAGTGAAAGATCATTGAGTAAGTGGATGCATAGTGAGCTCTGAAGACCACCACCCCACCCCACCCCCATGCCACGTCTACAGCAGGGTGACTGTCCCAGGAATTGTCTTAGCTGATCTGATTTTGGCTCTTGCCGTAAAGTCTCTTAGCGTGCCTTCTGATTGGCCAGCCAAGCCAAAAGCTGCTGTCAGAATTCCTCTTCTGGTCAGGGACAAAGGACCATGACATACATAAAAAGGTAGCTGAGCAGGGGACCTGGACCCTGCTGTGACAAGGATGCATGAAGCACAGTGATTCCCTGCATTCTGCAGCCTAAGCCAGTGCTAGGAAAGTAGTGTCCCTGCTCTGAGTCTCAGTTTATCCATCTGTGCAATGGGGATTTGGTTGTTGCTATGGTGATGGAAGCATAGGGGCCTTTGGAGGCCAAGAGTGGTACAGATAGCAGAGTTACTCTGAATAGCACGTTTCCTTCAGTGTTTAAAGACTATACTAGCTGCACAAAAACCAAAGTTGTTGCACTTTGAGCTGCATCCTCAGCCCTTTCATTTTTTGAGACAGGGTCTGGCTAAGTCACTAAGTTGCCTAACCTGGGCCTGATCTGGGGATCCTCCTGCCTCAGTCTCCCAGAGTGCTGGGGTCACAGGTGTGTACCGTCACACTCAGCTCAAACTCGTGTTTGCTGCATGCATTTTGCACATCCTGTTGATGCCTGTAAATCAGTGATCACCTGGGAAGAAAATGCAGGGCATCTGTATTGGTCAATGGCATCTTGTGTCTGATGGGCCTCCTAGTGTGACCTTCTACTGTCTGGGCACAGCTAGCAGGCTCTGTGGCTGCCAGGCAGACTGCTGTCCCACAGTACCTGCCATACTGTCCAGCACTTTGAACACCATTCTTGGTCATATTTACTTCCCATCCCCTGGTTCCCAATCTTTTCAGCAGCGTGGTAGCCTTTGGGAGTCCACAGGGCCCCTCAAGGAGATTCACCACTGTCCATGCCCCTTATCCAGCTCGCAGCTTGGTGCTCTGTGGAGCACAGCCCAGCCACACTGCAGACCAGGCAGGGTGGGAGTGGAGAGTGAGCGTTGTCAGAAAAGAAAGCAACTTGGGCAGCACCGTGCCAGCCACACCACCTGCTGCACTGCCGAAGTCCCCTCCCTGGCAGAGCAGGAGCACAGGAGCGGTCTGGGCACAGCTAGCGCCGCCCTCCGCAGCCCTGGCCCCACCACTTCTCTGCCCTGGGCTCTGCTGCCCCATTTCCCTCTCCCTGCCCCTCTGAACCCCCTCCCATCAGGCTGCCTGCCTCACTTGCTACCCATGAAAACCCTGTTCCAGGGCTGGGGAGATAGCTCAGTGGTCTAAGTGCCTGCCTGGTAAGCACAAGGACCCAAGTTTAATCCCCAGTACCACATGCCTGTGCTGGCCCTGAAACCAGGCGTGGTGGTGCACACCTGAAATCCCAGCACTGGGGAGGCTGAGACAGGAGAATTACTACAAGTCTGAACTGTGTAACATCTTCTAATTAATTAATTAATTAATTAATTTTTAAAAATCCTGTCCCTCCTCTTAACCCTGTGTCAAATCCTCTTTCTTCCAGGGACCCTGCTAGGCAGCTTAACTCCTTCTCTGCCCCTCTCCTGGGCTGCCCGTGACCACTGCTGCTGCCTGGGCACCTGGCTGTGCCTGACCTATGGCCACAAGGCTGGACCAGGGCCTCCCAGCATGCCCTGCTCAGCTTGTCCTCAGCGGAGGTCACCACCCTAACCCTAAGCACCATGGGTTTTGGGCCCTACCTCAGGAGAGCAGCTACATTGTGAATCCCTTTGTCAGGATGATCCACATGGGGTGCCTGACTTGCTGGGGACAGTGGGCCTCTGCCAGCCTCGTAGGGTGTAGCACCCTCTCCTGTCACTAGCTAGTGCGGGCCTCACTTTACTAGAAAAGCCTGAACTGGAAAGAATCCAGCCTAGGTAGCCGGAGGGAGCTCCCTTCATTCAGGGGTTCACACGGCTCAGCCCCAAAGGTGGGAGGCCAGCTTTTGCAGGTGGCCTAGGGGCTGGTTGGTCAGGATGATCTCAGCCCTGGTGTCACAGTTCTTAGATCTTTATGGCTGAGGGACAGTTTTCTTTCCAGGAAAGGACTCTGTCCGTGGGGTCTCACGCACGCCGGCGCTGCCTTCCCTGGAATGAGGGTGGGCACAGCTTTAGGATGGGGGTACAGGCACAGAGACAACTATGCTCTGTTGGACTCTGCGTCACAACTGGGCATGTGGGCCCGTGTGAAAGGTCACACTTCATGCAAAAATAGTTTCCAGATCTTTCGCTATCCTAGGAGAAGACATACACTGTGCTTCTAAAGGGCATCAGCAAGGGTCCAGGTCCTCCATGTCCCTATTTGCTGTGGTGGTCCCCGACTAATGTCACAGCCAGGCCCAGGGCACAGCCAGGCCTTTGCTTCCTGCATTGTCTCCACAGGTCCTGCAGTGTCAGACAGAAAGTTTCTTAAGGTCCCAGGAACGAAGCATGCTCGCCAGAACTCCCCGACCCAGAGAAATGAAACCGCTGCAGGGAACGACTTCGCTGTCACATATTTTTTCTCCTATAGTGCTTCCTCCTTAGCCCTTAGTGGGAACCCTCAGAAAACCCGGCAGCCATGGAGTTCACTGGATATGGGGGGCCCCTGGCCCCACCTGGTGCAGCCCAGCCCCCTGAGACGCAAGACACCTTGAGACTGCGCAGTCACTGCAGTGTCTCACTTCCCTTTGATCCTCTGCCCCAGTCTGAGTTTGGGAAGGTGGTGGATGTGGGGAGGCCCCCTGGTGGTGTGCAGTGTCCTGGCTGCTTTGAAAGGCTATTCCAAAGCAGATTCCTTTGTGCATGGACCCGATTTATGAGACTTAGGCAAATTGGGGACACAAATTGTCTTTGGGGCTGTGAAGCTTCAAAGGCATCGGGTGGCAGATCAGAGGGAGCTGATTCTGTTAGAGCCAGGAGGGAGTGACTCCGGAGCAGGCCCAGCCTGCCCCCCACAGGCCTCCCCAGTCCTACTGCTGGACATGATGAGACAGAGCCAGGGTCACTGAGGCACATTTACCGCAGAGAAAGGGAAGCCACAGGCAGAGGTGGGTATGTGAGCTCCTGCCGGGACCCTGGAACAGAGGCAGACTGCCCCCGGGGCGGCCTCCAGAAACTGTCTCTAATCAACACAGCCAGACACCTGGCAAGGGTCCCTGAGCCTTGCTCCCTTCTGCCTCTCACCCCTGGTGACCCAGACAGGCCGCCTCCCTCTCTGGGGGCCTGAACCCCTTCTGAAGAGGAGAGCACAGGTATAAGCAAACTGAGCAAGCTGGGTGTAGCAATGCATGCCTGCAATTGCAGCACTCAGAAAGCTGAGTCAGGAAGATTCCCCTGAGTTTGAGGCCAACTTGGGCTATGAAGTGAGTTCAAGGCCAGCCTGAACTGCCTAGACAGACTCTGTCTCAAAGACACTAAAATTAGAGCCCGGTGTGGTGGCGCACGCCTGTAATCTCAGCACTTGGGAGGCTGAGGCAGGAGGATCCGTGCAAGTTCAAGGCCAGCCTGGGCTACAAAAATGAGCTGAAGGCCAGCCTGAACT
>PVKN010000054.1:0-68639 GCA_004027915.1 Capromys pilorides | reverse complement strand
CATAAGCCAGATGTCATCCTGGCTGGGCAGAGGGTGTGACAGCCACCTACCTACCCACACCTGACTGTGGCTCCGTGGCCTTTAGAATGGAGATGACCAGCTTTCCCAAAGGCTTGTGCCTTTAGGGCCTTGAGGCCGGGTTCCCCTTCCTCACATGGCACATGGGCCCCTGCAGTACTGAGGGGACACATCCTGAGCAGCCCGATAACATCGGAGTCCGATCAACCTGACGTTCACGCCTCCCCATCTCCTGTCTCCTAACCCCGCATGATAAATGCACACAGGCGCCTCACTCATCCGGCTCTCAGATCTGCTGGTGGCCTCTGGATCTGAGCAGGTACTGGGGACTGACGTGACAACCACCCCGTACCCTGTGTGTTACCGTGCTTTCCAAAGCCTCGCAGCTGGTCCTGAGGCGAAGACCTGCAGGGAAGTGCCGGGATGTGTTGTGCAGAGAGTGGGACGAGGCCCCTGCGGCCTGCTCTACCCCTCCGCAGAGACGCTCTTTCCTCCGGAGGGTTTGACAGTGAGAGCAGCCGTGAAGGACTCCCTGGCCCAGCCAGGTGGAGGCCCAGGCAGGAAGGAGGAAGGCAAAGAGCCAGAGCACTGCCCTGGCCCGGGCATCTCAGCACTCCTCCAGCCTTCATTCCTCCCTTCAGCGACAGCACACTCATTCCCCATTTCCCCATCCATATCTCAGACCCACCGTGGGCATCTCAGCCATTCGCACATGGTGGAGACCCAACAATTGCATTGTATTTTTGGGAAGAGTCCACAGGGTGTTCAGGGTCTCACTACAAGGTTAGACTCATAGTGATCCGCCTGTTTACAGCCTCCAAAGAGCTGAGATTACAGGCGTACACTACCAGGCCCAGTCTCAGTTGGCATCTCTGCACACCCTGGGGGCGGGGCCAGCAAGGCAGGCCCGATGATCGAACCCCTGGCACCTGCGATTTAATTTGCTGAGCTATTTGGCCAGCCCATCGCCTCCCAAAGTTGACCAGAGGATAGAAAGAGCACTAGGCCTTAGGCGCTGGCCAGGTCTGAGTCCAGGGCCCCAGCTCACCTGCTGCAAGCTGTGGTGAGGCACTGGCTCAGCTTCGCTGCCCTCTCCTCAGCCCTGGTGGCCGGGTGGGGGCGGGAGGTGACTCAAGCCTGTGTGTTTGGGAGGCAGCACCACTCTGGCTCTGCACTTGGCCCTGTTTGTCAGCATCTGCAGCCTTTTGGGGTGTGGGGCCATGCGTGGCTGTGGGGTGCTGCTGACAGCCTCTGTTCCAGGTCAACCCCACAGCAAGGGATTTTCTGTCCCCAAGTGTGGCCTGGGTCATAGTTGACAAATGCTGATGTCATGACCAACTGCCGGGCTCCTGGAGCTCAGTTTTCCTAGCTGGAGAATGGGTGACAGCCCCTCCTCCTGTTTACCCAAATGTTCTCAATACGAGGCCTATCTGGAAGCCCAGCTGGTCCCCAGTGAGCACTTGGGGTCCAGCGCTCCCATTGTGTCCCCACCCCTGGGACACAGGAGGCCCCGAGATGGCACATCCTCTCGCAACATCTAATCTCTCTCGAGATCCAATCCTTCGCGTAAATAACACCGTGGAAGTAACCAGACTAATAAATAGATCACCGCGAGCTAATGGTGCTCATTATAATCCTGTGCCGTCAGCATCTTCTAGCTTGAGGGCTGTGTCAGGAGATTTGGGCTTTGATCTGCAGCACCTTGGATTGTTAATATTTAATCCTGGCCTTCTACGGGGTGCCAAGATAGGGCTGTGAGGGGCCACCCTGCTCAGAGCCTGGGTAATCACCGGGCCTTTGTCTTTTCTTGCAAATACAAACACAGCTCCCACCCCGGCCCCTCTGGCTCATTGCTCACATGAGGACATGTAACAACATAGCATAGAACTGCACAGTGTTGGTCCTGAAAGATCCAGCATTTACTTCACAGGGTTTCTGAATGGGGACTCATGAGAGTTTGGGGGACCCTGCAGGCATCAGTACTCCTGGTCACATGTGGCAATCTAAATGGCTTACTCCATTACCAGATGCCTTCTTGAGAAGGGTTAGGAGCTCTGGGCCAAACCCACCAACCCAAATCTGTTGTTTTACAGGTATGAAAACAAGGGCCCAGAGAAGGTGTGGGGCTGCAAAGATTGCACAGCACTGGCTCTGTCTTGTGCTTGGATGCTCCTCCAGAATCGTAGCTCGGACCCGGAAAAAGTGGAAATGTAGTCATACAGTCATTCAGCCGCCAAGGACTTGGCGATGCTTTTATTGGGGCAAGTCAGTTGACAAATGGCCTGGCTCCCTGTGAAATCACTTTATCTATCAGCTGGAGTGGTGTCAGAGGGTGGCCGTTCTGTCTCTGCCTCTGAGCCTGCAGCTGTGTGGACTCTGGTGTGAATCCGTGGCTGTCAGTACCTCTTGCTACTTCATAGGAGGAAGATGAGGGCTGTGGACCTGTTCAGGAGGGGCCTTGGCCACATCAAGCCTGTCCACCATGGCCGGGCCACGGAGTGGGCCAGGCAGCATGGGATGCTGGCACTAGGCACTCCTGCCTGGGTGTGGGGAGGCTGAGCTTCCTTGCTCAGCATCGTGCTCCCATTTCTGAAGGGCCTTCGAGAACAGAGGCCACAGGTGGAAAGGCGCTGCTGTCTAGAGAGTTGGTGGACGACTGTGGCTTGGGCCTTGGCCACATCGAGTGGAATCAGAGTGGTCAAGGGTGACCCAGGCAGGACTGGGGCAAGGCCCCCTGGCTGGTGCTGGTGACAGCCAAGCTGAGAGCACTGTCTGAGGAGGTAACTCCTGCAGCTGCCCAAGGGGAAGGTGGCTCCGGGAGCTGGGTGGCCAGGGCCTGTCAGCACTGCGGATGGCCTCTGCTGTGCCCAGCCGTGGGCTGTGTGGGAGCCGGCACAGAGGCAGTCACAGCATGAGGACACGGCCCAGCCCCTCTGCCCCACCTAGGGGACTCCGGAGCTAACGGAAGAGGCTGGACAAGAGATACCTGACCTAACTAACATAGAAGTGGTGACAGATTGCAGAAAATAAAAATGACCTAACAATTCTTCCTATAAAGAAAAGTCAATAAAGACACAAAAACATATTAGGTTGCGTAAGGTTTGGTCTCCACCAATACACAAAACTTTTTGTTGCTTTGTGCTTTTAATAAATGATCCTCATGCCAAGGGTAATGGCCCACGCCTCTAATCTCAGCCACCTGGGAGGCTGAGGCAGAAGGATTGGGAATTCAAGGCCAGCCTGGGCAAGTTAGCAAAACTCTGCCCCTAAGTAAAATTATAAAGAGGGCAGTGGTGTAGCTTGGTGGTTGAACACTTGCCTAGCATGTGTAAATTCCTGGGTTCAATCCCTACTAACACAATGAAAATAATCCTTAGCAGCTCAAAAAGACAAACGTGGCCTGGGATTGTAGTTCAGTACTGATCACTTATTTTCCAAGTGTGAGGTCTGGTTTAGATCTCCAATACCTGAAAAAAAAAATACACTTCCAGGCCTGTGTTCATGGCAACATTAATTACAATATCCAGAGATGAAAATAGCCCATGTATTTATCAACAGAGTAATGGACTGGGAAAATGTTGTCTAAGTGTACTCATACAGGGCTAGGGAGATAGCTCTGTGGCACAAGTGCCTGCCTGGCAAGTGCAAGGTGGTGAGTTCAACCAAAAAAAAAAAAGTGTCAAAGAATGACATTTCTCAAATGTAGTCATACAATGGAATATTACCCTGTCGTGAAAAAGAATGAACTACTGACCAAAAAAAAAAAAATGCTGCAACATGAATAGATCTTGCAACATTATGCTAAACGAAATAAGTCAAATGCAAAAGAGTGCTAGGGCACAATTTCACCTGCATGAAGTATTTAAGACAGTCACATTCAGAAAGCAAGAGAATTTAAAATTCTCTAAAAGTAGAGTGTGTGACGCTGGCATCAAGGATGTGATGCTGGGCTTGCTTCATGGTACAGTGCTGGGGTTAAGGGGTGGGAACAGGTACCCTGGGTAGGACATAAGGGATAGAAAGAACTGTGGTGGCGACTCGTCTTGTCACTTGCTCTGCCTTGGAGCCAGCCAGGGATGGGCTGAACCCCCACAAAATGTGAGGTAACCAACCTTTCCCTCTTTGACTTTTGGTGTCGGGTATTTTTTGGAGGGGAAGTGTCTACAGGGTGTTCAGGGTCTCATTGCTAGATCGGGCGGGACTCGTCCTAGTGCTCTGCCTGGGGACGGCCTCCCAAGAGCTGGGACTAGAGGCGTGCCACCACACCCAGTCTTGGTGTGGGGCAGCACGAAGAAAAAGCAGCTCAGGCCTTGGGAAACAGCATCCATTGAGGAAAATTGGGATCCAGGAACCGTGCCTGCATAAAGTGTTTTGGGAAGTGACCTTCTGCTCACCCCGGGGTGGTGCGGGGCAGCTGCCGCCACAGCTGTGCTCCCCGCCATCCCCACCTCACCATCCCCACCGCGTGCACAGCAAAACAGCAGGTGTTGGCAGACTCCCACCTACTCCCCAGCTGTGTGGCCTGGGGCCAGTTCCTTACCCTCTCTGCGCCTCTCTTCCACATTCACGGGACAGGGCTAACTGCAGCCCCAGCCACAGTCACGGAAAACACCTCCTTTCTGCCTTTCTTTACGGCCGGATGTGCAGTAGCGGCAGTGACACATCAGAAAACTAGTCCCTGCTGACACTGGAGCTGAAGAGGGCCACTCAAGCTGGGACCCAGGGACATGCAGCCCTGGGTCCCACAGTCCACAGGGTCAGCAGGGAAGGGGCTCGGCAGCTAAGACGCACACTTCCGGTGCCTTTGGAACCCTCAGTAGGGTCCTGGGGAAATAGATTGGCTTGAAAAATCAGCGGAAGTGAAATGTAATTAGGAAAGAGAGCCTCGGGCAGAAAAAGAAAGAAAAACGGTGGGAGGGGTGGGGACAGTCCTAGGCCAGGCTAGACAGGACTTGTTTTGTTTTTAACTTTCTTTCTTTCTTTATTTATATTATGGCCGGTTCAGCCCGCCCTAGCTAGGGGTGGGGCCAGTGTAACTTGTGGTGCCAGGGATCCCACGGTCGCTGTCGCGGTCCCTGCAGTTGCCTAAGCTTTCCTAAGCAAGCGCTGTAGACCGCTGAGCTATCTCGCCAGCCCCAAGGACAGCAATTGTTACCTGTGGAAGACTGCGAAGCCCCCTGTCGTAATTCTAACGATGGTGTTCATTAGAGGCTTTCTACCCTCTACCTGCTGCTCGGCCTCATTTCTCTGTCACTGTGGGGGGGTCAAGGTGCTGTTCAATGAATTTGCTAAATAACAGAAGTTTATTCCTGTGACCCCAAACACTACCTCCCCGTTAAATCACTCTGGGGAGACATTCTTTGGGACTGGATTACACACTCCCCTGCTTCCCTAATCAGGATATTCTAAATCCTGTCACTTTCCAACAGAGGGGCTGTTTGTCCCAATATTAATGATTCAAAGGAACTTTATTTTGTCAGCCAACAAACATCCAGAACAGTCTTTAAGGGCCTCATCAAATATGCTGACAGAAGCACACACACACACACACACACACCTGTCTATAGTGCAAAGCCGGAGTGCCAGGCCTCCGGAGTGGCGTTCTCGGTTCCTGCTTGGCCTGTGCACACCGTCTGGCTACACTGAGACGGACATCACTCAGGGGCAGGAGGAGGACTTCCTGCAGGAGGAGGTACGGGGTGCTCCCCCGCATTAGTGCAGGGTTTTGGGCCAACACTCGGCCTTCCTAAGCAGGCACCTGGTTTCCCCTCCTTCTGGGCTGTGGCTGTGCCGGAGAGAATGTAGCTCACCTGGTGCTCAGAGTGGAAGCAGCAGATGCCCCGGGTGCTCTGGGCACAGACGGCCTTGGCCTCCAGCGATTCGGCTCTGAGCAGTGTCGTGGATGGTCCTGGGAACCGAGGAAATCTCTTGCTCTGGATTCTGAGGCTGTTGACAGTGATGAGAGGAGAGAAAGTGGCAGTTTCTATGGTGTCCCTGGCCTTATGCATTGCAGCTGCCATCCTGTGCCACCTCTTAAGGTTTTCCCCCTTGGCTTATCCTCTCGTGCATGCCCCATTTACCTGCAGCAGGTACCAAAAAACAGACGGTGCAGGCCTACGCTTGCTACGGCCTTGAACCCTCACGTCACCTCTCTGGCTCTTTATCTCCCCATTTGGAAAATGGGGAAATAATAAAACCAAAATCAAAAGCTTGTACAGATTCCGTTTTGTCCATGGAGGTAAAACTTCCGAGACAGTGCATGACATCCGAAATGTGGTCATCATTACAATGGGAGCTGTCTTTTCTGTGCAGTAAATTTGTGCTGATCTGCCACATGAATTTGACAACAAAGAAGAGAGAGAGAAATGCTACAGCCAGGTGTAGTGGCACACACCTGTAATCCCAGCACGCAGGAGGCTGAGACAGGAGGATTTCTTTGTGTTTGAGACCGTGCTGGGCTACATAGTGAGTTCCAGGCCAGCCTGAAATATATAACAAGGCCTCATCTCAAACAAGCAAAATGCTACCTTACGTAATTCTTCCAGTCTTTCTACTCCTTAGGTCTGTGTTCAGAGGGAGGGTGGGATAGGAGGCCTGGGGTGCTCCTCAGTCGCTCCAGCCTGTAGCTTGTCAGTGTGAGTAGGGATTTGGCTTCTGCCTATGATACCAGGTAGAAAATGTGGGGTGAGGACCACACATCACTTGGCAGTTCAGTTTGTTGTGTGAACATCTGGGGCACAGATGAAGAGAGGGACCAAGACAGACTGACGGACGATGCCAGGACTTGGTCGTTCTGTTTGCTAAAGGACAATGGACCGACCCTGTGACATGACCACTTGACCCTAGTCAGCTAGTGAGAGGGACGTGTGGAGGTCAGCGGGCTGGTGGAGCAGTCCTTCCACCAACTCTCTAGCCCCCAAATATCCCACAGTCTCATTGGCTGCAGTGAATACTCCACTATCCTACATGCCCGGCCCTGGTGTGCCACTGAGCCTTTGATCAGGCTGAGCCTACCCTGGTAGCATCTTCCCAGTCCCACTCCCTGTAGTTTAGTCACTTTTCCATCACTGGGACAAAATACCCAATACCCATACCTTAAAAGGTTTATTTATTTGTATTTCGTACAGGGTCTCACTACACAGATCCGATCGTAGCGATTCTCTTGTTTTCAGCCTCCCAAGCGCTGGGATCACAGGCGCATGCCACTACATCCAGTCTCATTCCCGCTCAGTGTGCCTTGGGGGTAGGGCTGGCATGGCACTCTGGCGATTGAATCTGGTTCCTGCACCTGCCTAAGCAGGTGCTTTAGTCCACTGAGCTGTTTGGCTGGCCCTAGAAGAGGTTTATTTTAACATTTTTTTTTTTCCGGGTACCAGGGATAGAACTCAGGAGCTTATGCTTTCCACGCAGGCGCTTATGCCACTGAGCTATTTGCCTGGAGAGGCTTATTTTGGCTCACCATATATTTGTTGTGGTTATTGTTCACCGTATTTAGAGGGGTCAGTCCAGGGTCAGCTGGCTCCAGGTAGTAGTGATATGGTAGAAGGGCCAGGACAAGGACAGTGGCTCATCCCAGGCACCAGGACACAAAGAGAGAAAAGCAAGGGGCTTGGGACCGGTGGGGGACATTTTCAGCCTAAACCGTAATACTCTGAGTTCCTGGGCCCTAGAAATGTGGACAGCCAAGATAAAGGCTCATCTGCAGATCATCCCTGAGTTTTCAGGCAGTAAGTAGGGCAATGAGACTCTCCAGCTTAGCCAGGACAGAGAGACCTCCCCGAATGTGGGACGGTGAGCCCTGAAAGCAAGACAGATGGTCACCCTAGCAGGCAGACAAGTGAGCCATCTTTCACAGCCCACTGGAGACGCCTGCTCTCACAGGAAGCCGTGCCTGGTCTCCTTAGCTGGGAGCAATCTTTCTCCCCACTGAACTTCTAGAACATTACTTCTGCCTCTCCATGCCTGAACTCCCTGCCCCCACACCAGAATTTGCATCGGTGAGGCTGCACTTTACAGACATCTTGTGTGTCCCATGGCGCCAGGTGAGGTGGCACAGGGTGGGCAACCCTCCTGGACCCTACCACTCACCCCCTTTCTTCAGCTGCAATGTGAATTTCTGCAAAGCTGGTTCAGCTATCATTCTTTGCAACATTTAATTACATGTAAAGATCTTGCAGGCTGTCTGTCACCTCCTGGGGAAACATTTCTCTTTTCCGGCTCCTTCTGAAGCCAGCAGCCTGGGAAGTAATGAAATTGAACGGAAGATGAGGCGACCAGGTGCCATAGATATTACTAAAAGGGACAAAGGAAGATGGGGCTGGGGAGGGGCAGAGAAAAATTTTTCCCAAAGCAAGAGGCAAGGAATGAAAAATGCTAAGACATGGAGGCGTGCCAGAGGAGGCAGGACAGAGCGAAAAATGGGAGCCAAGTTGGGCCATGAGGGATTAAGAAGAGGTCCAGGGTCATGGTGGAGAAGGCTGGCAGGTTAGGAGGGGACAGGCCTGACTGAAGGCCAGAATGACAATGGCACAAAAAGAGTAGAGTAAAGCAGCTGTGACTCTCCCGGTTTCGTGGGCAGAACAGGGGCCTAGGGAGCGGAAGGACTTGAAGGTGCCTGAAGCTGCCCCGGGAAGAGAATCTTCTGCCAGCGTCAGCTGCTGGGACGCTGAGCGCCCCATGGAAGAACCGACTCGGCCAAAGCGTCCATTTGGACATCCCACTAAGGGAGGGGTGATGCAGACATGGGAGGCCGCTCAGGCATCTGTCTGACCCGGTTCCCAGGTGAGCTGGAGACGCTACAGCCCCTCCGGTTCTCTCTCTTGCAGGCTGCGACAGCGACCACTGGGGTCCCCATTGCAGTAACCGGTGCCAGTGCCAGAACGGCGCCCTGTGCAACCCCATCACCGGCGCCTGCGTGTGCGCCGCCGGCTTCCGCGGGTGGCGCTGCGAGGAGCTCTGCGCGCCTGGCACCCACGGCAAGGGCTGCCAGCTGCTGTGCCAGTGTCACCACGGCGCCAGCTGTGACCCCCGCACGGGCGAGTGCCTCTGTGCGCCTGGCTATACCGGAGTCTAGTGAGTACCGCCAGGGCGGGGTTGGGGAGAGGGCGTGGCTAGGGGCGGGGCTGGAAAGGAATAATAATGACTGAGAGGGGAGGTGTGGGCCAATAGTGGGGCAGGGCAAAGTGAGCGAAGCAATGAAGAGACAGTAGTGGGAGGAAAGGGGCGGGGCTAAGTGGGTGGGCGGGGCGATATTGGGAAGGAGCGGGGCCTATCCACCCGTGGTACTGTGTTCTAGAGCAAGGCAGGGTGATGGGAGTAGAAGGAAACTTTGGGTGGTCCTGACCCGAAGTCCAGCAGAGTCTAAATACCCACTCAAGCCCTGCAGTGAGCAGAGACTGCATGAGTTCCCTGCCCCCACCAGCGGCAGAGCTCATCAAACACCCCCTGGGGGGGGACACTCCCCTAGGTGACCACCCTCCTCCGCCCACATTAGCCCGGATTTCTCTCAACTTGTGCCTCTTCTCTGCCCTGCGGGTTCTAGAGGTGGTGAGAGCCTAGGACATACCTCACACACAGATCAGCAAGCTTACTGGGCCTGTTCTTCCCTGGCTTTCTGTCCTCCAACCTCACCAGGCCCTCCCTCTAGCTCCCACTGACCAGCCCCCATTCGAGGCTGTTCAGTTGAGACCCTGTCCTGAACGTGTTTGAAAGGGTCTGCAGGCTCCCCAACTACCCAGATCCCAAGGGAGCAGCCAGGGACTCCGACCACAGGGATCCGTGGACGGAGGGCAGTCTTTCTCCTGTGTCCGCTCCAGGACCCTTTGAGCTGGAGGCCAGGCCATTGAAGAAGACACAGGCTAAGATCCCAGGCGTGCCCTCTTGGTGCAGTTAGAGACAAAGGAGCTGAGCCTCTCCCTCCCCTTCTTTCAACTGTAAACGCCAAGCTACCGCAGTGGTTTCCCAGGCTAAGCTAGGAGGCTGCACAGATTGCTGACTTCAGAGAGGGAGGCAGTGGCAGGCACCTCGGGGTCAGTGGTGCCTGACCCTGTAAGTACTGGAGGCCGCAGTTACTTAGCCCCTTTCCCCCCTTCTCCCTGTTCCTGCTGCAGTCCTGTGATCTTCTATAAATGTAGCTACTTATGACTATGGGATGTGAGCTCGGCAATTCTTTCCTTGCCCTGTTCAAGGACCTGCGCTATTTTTGGCCCACTCATCTGTAGCACTCCTGGGCCTCAGCAGTGCCTAGTCTGCACACATAGCAGGGGACCTGCCAGAGCCTGGAAGAGACAAGCCCTAGAGCCTCCAGCCTTCACATTGGAACATTTAAATCATCCCCCAGATTGGCCCAAGCACACTGAACGCTTAAGTACTGCACCTGAGCTCTGCTTCCCCCTCCTGGCAGGGGCTGGGACTGCATCTCACAATAATTCCAGGGAGCCCTGTCACGTTGGAGCACCCATGCGAATGCTACAGTGCCTAACACCCCTTTCTCTCCCTGCAGCTGCGAGGAGCTGTGCCCCCCCGGGAGCCATGGAGCTCACTGTGAGCTGCGCTGCCCCTGCCAAAACGGGGGCATCTGCCACCACATTACGGGCGAGTGCTCCTGCCCCCCAGGATGGACGGTAAGTGACTCCCCAGGATCTGGGTGGGGCTTTGTAAGAGACCTAGTGTCCCTCACACACTTCAAAAGGTCAAGTTCCTCTCCCACTTTGAGTACCCAACCCCCTCTGAGGGTCCCAAGCCATCCTTGGTGCTGTGGACACAGCTTTGAATCCTAGGTCTTTGGGCTAAGTGCTGTGTGACCTGGGGCACGTTACTTAACAAAGCTGGTGTAACTCGAAGCCAGAGGAGCTTCGGCTGAGGATACCTGTCTCAAGTGCCTTGCCCGTACTGATGCAGGCTACAACTGCTGGGGTTGTTCTGGTTTGCTTTTGGTGCTGGGGATTAAACACAGGGCCTTCACTCTGAGCTACATCTCAGCCTTCTTATCTTTTATTTTGAGTCAAGGTTTTACTAAATCACCTAGGCTGGGATTGAAGTTAACAATCCTCCTGCTTCAGCCTCCCAGAGTGCTGGGGTTGTGGGTGTTCCCCACCGCACCAGGCTTATAATCACTGGTTTATGCCCGGGAGGCGCAGAGGCCCCATGAAGTTTCCTTTTAGCCCATGACCTCCTCTGCTCCAGCCTCAGCCTCCAGGCCACTGGGCTGGCTCTCCTGTGCCCTGCCTCTGTGTGCCCAGCCACATGACCTATTTAAGGAAAACTCAATGGGGAGCATGGGGCTGCCTCTGCTAGGGCTAAGGCCGGGACTGCTGGGTGAAGCAGGGCGCTGCAGGAGGCATGGGGGTCACCGGGGCAGTGGGAGAGCAGGCGGAGCTGCGCCCCTGGAGGACCTCTCGGAACAGGAAGGACCTTGCAGAGCAGCTGGTCCTAGAGGAACTGACCTGGCTTCACACCAGCATCAGGGCAGGTCAGCAGGTTAGGCTCCGCACTCACAAATACCCATCAAGACTTGAATGTCTCCTGCCATATTCTGCTGATCCTTTAGGTTCTCAGGGCTAAGGAGGGGGCAGGAAGCCTAGTACTTCAGACTCTGGTTCCCATGCCAGCCCCACTGCTCCATCTTAGTTAGTGTTCTATACTGAGAGTCTAGCTGAAAGTTTACATAAAACAGCACCATAGGGCTGGTGAGATGGCTTAGTGGTCTAAAGGGCGTGCATTGGGAAGTTTAGGCCACCGCAGGGACCCCAGCTCGGTCCCAGGCACCACATGATGCACCGCTCCCCAGCCCCCAGGGAAGGCTGAGCTGGCCATAACACAAACAAGTATATAATATGGTTTAAGAAAATAAAATAAACTTTAAAAAACAAACAAACAAAAAAACAGCACCAAAATCCCAGCACTTGGGAGGCTGAGGCAGGAGGATCCCTGTGAGTTCAGGCTAGACTATGCAGTGAGTTGCTAAAAAGCAAGACAACAAATGAAGCAAGCCTCTCCCAGCTCAAAGAAGGTTGAACAACACCACTCCGTCCGTATCTTCATTTCTCAGAAGAGGCAGTTGAAGTCAGGGAAGCTAGTGAGCTACTCAATGGAAGAGCTAGAATCTACATCTCCAGAAACTTGAACCCTAGCCCTTGGTGTCTGTCTGTCTGTCTGTCTACTTGAAGGAGCATAAAGGGACTGATGTCCCCTACCCACCACATCCGCCCTTTGGAGAGGCTCTCGCTCTTCAGCCTGGCCCCACAGAGCCCTGCCAATAGCGAGTGGGATGGAGGTGGGGGGAGGGCAGCTGCGGCAGCCTGGACCGCCCAGGCCTCTGGGAGCAAGCCGGCTGTGGGGGAGGGGAGGGATGGCAGTCAGCACATGGAAACATTTTTTTTCCCCTCCCTAACACAGTGAGAGGTTTGTTTTCCCAGATGACAGGAAACTGTCAATAGAAATCTTTGGATTTGAGGACTTTATGTTTTTAATTTTATTGCAGACAATTGCATTTCTATTTTTGACCTAGCATTTAACTTGCAGATTTGCATGAATTATTAATACCCCTTGTGCATGCAAAGCCACAGGGTAATGAAGCTGCAGCATGGGTCCAAGGCACCAGCCAGGGAGAGCTGGGGCCAAGAGCAAGGGCCCGGGAGAGAGGGCCCCGTTATCATCTTGCCCACATCATCCCACTTGGAGGCCTGGGAAATAAGATCACTCATTCACACCTCGCAACTCCCTCAGGCCTGGGACTCTGCAGAGCTGGGCAACACCTGCCAGGAACCCTGGCCCTGAAGGTCACCACCGCCAGAGAATGTCACCGGATAAGCCACTTGCCCAAGCTCCCTGAGCCCTTGCTAGGAGAGTGGTTTGTGAAGAGCCTGGAAATTCTTTCCCCTCTTTTCTGCAAAAAGAAAGCCCAGCTGAGAAGAGCTCAGAGCTAGGGGGAGAGAGCCCTGGAGGTGGGAGGGAAGGTAGAAGGGGATGCGCTCGGCCCATCAGGAGTTCCCAGTCCAGTGGTGGAGGCAGGGCAGTGTGTGTGTGTGTGTCTGTGTGTGTGTACACACACACATATACGCGCAGCCGCACTGAGAGCACCATGGAGACTGTGCAAGTACCCTAGTTGTTGCTCGGATTTGGGAAGCATCACTGTGACCCTCACCACAGGCCTATAACCATTGTGTCCACAGCCCTATGCCAGCCATGGACCACTGAAGGCCCCTGGCATCCGGGGCAGCAGCCATCGGTGGAATATATTTCAGTGCCTAGAAAGGCTGAGCTGCCTCTCGGGGAGAGCTGTTTTATCTTTGCACTCCGCTCGGGCCCCAAGTTGCTTAGCCATCTAGGCTCCTCCCCTTGCTTGCATTTGGCCATGGTCATCTTAAAATACAATGCTTTCTAGATCTTGACACCACTTTCTGGTCTCACTGGTCCTGGGAGGAGCTGGGCTGTGGCCTCCTCCCCTAGCTGGCCTCCTAGATGGACAAGAGACAGGTGTCCTGTGCACGGAGTTAAGTGCCACAAACCAAGAGGCATAGACAGCAAGAAAATGGCTTCCTTGCGATGCCGAGGCTAAGACCAGGGTGTCAGCCGGACTGGCACCTTCTGAGGCTCCTGTCCTCGGCATGGAGGTGGCTGTCATCTCTCTGCGTCCTCACATAGTCTTTAGTCTGTGTGTCCATCTCAATCTCCTCTTCCTGTGAGGACAGGCGTGAGGTTGGACCACGGCCCACCCCAAAGAGACCTTGGTCCTCCCTCGCCTCTGCATAGGTGCTGCCTGCATTGGAGAGAAATTGAACCTCTGATAGTAAAGTTTTAAGGTTTATGCAATTACTGGGCTCTGCCACCTTAACAAACAGTTCCCTGCTGGTGGAGTTAGGCCTTCACCATGGAAGTCTCGAGAACACACAGTTCAGCGCATCACACAGGCCACAGGACCCTCTCAAGCTGACTTTCCTGCATGTGCTGTCACATGGTTGTCCCTACTTTTGTGAGTCCCTGGTCATACTGGGCTCCTAAGCATGCTGCTTTGTCAATGTGGCTCATTCATATTCATGAAGTACCCATTCAATCATGAATATTCATATTCATGAAGTTGAAGTACCTGTTCAATAACGTTGTAGCAGGTTCCTTCGCCTTTCTAATCGTGACTGCATCTGGGAGCTATCACTTCCATTCCATGGATGGGAAAACTGAGTCTCAAAATGACACCACCACCCCCATAATTATGCCAGTTCAGCCACCTAGAATTTGAGCCCAAGTCCTATCTTTGAGTCCAGCATTCTTCCAGCCATACAAGGCAGCAAGATTTGGAAGGAATCAAATTCTTTCAAGCCCCAGGAGCTCTGGTGAGAAGGTTTAGAGCTTCAGGGATCTTAGGTATCTGCAATGGGGAATCTTGTGTGGGGAGCTATAAAGGCACTGGTAGCAGCGTTCTGTGTGCCGTGCACTCCTAGAGCTCATGACCTTGAAGGGGAAGTGATCCCCACATCCTGCAGACATGCCAGTCTCCCTCTCCTGGCCACTACCTCGGCGCTCCAGCCCCACTTCTCGTCCCACCCCTCCGCTCAGAGCCTCGCTGCCTGGCGTCTGTCTGCCTAATTCATCACAACTCAATTAGATGATCTAGGAGGCTGCCTCTGGTCTGGCTGGCTTTTCCAGACTAAACTCACTTTGCCAGGGTTGATGATTATTAGTGCTTAGTACTTATGTGTTGAGCTAATTGATGAATTAATTAGAGGATCATCCTCGGAAACGATTCTTTCTGGTTGTGTGAGAGTCTGGATGGGCGGTAGGAAACCAGAGCAGGACTTACAACTCCTGCATACAGGTCTGAAGTTACATCAAGTGTGACAAGGCGAATATGGAAAGAGAAGGAGAAAGGGAAAAACCATTTTCCGCACCACTCCTAAGTCCCTGTAGACAACCACTTTGAAATGTTCTAGATGGTTCTTCTGGGATAGCCCTCCACTCTCCCATATTACATGCTTTATTGCCACTTCCTGCCTTTTCCTTTTGATATTTGTTGATTCTATTGACTTCCTACCAGAGAATAAGATAGAGCTCCGCTGTCCACACATGTATGAACACAAGCAATCCTTCCCTCACCCTCCCTGAGGAGCTGCATTGCAATGTTTGGTTGAATCGTTTTTAATGTTTATGTTAATATGCCCAGATAGTTGCTCTTCCGGATTTATTCCTACAGCTCTCAGACAGAAATCTAAAATTCTTCTCAGTGAGGCCTGACACATCAGAAATTTCTCAGTTAGTTTTGGCTTTTGTTTTATCTTTGGGGCAATATTCTCGGAAGCCTATATGCTTCTGTTCTGATTCAGACTCTTTGCTTTCTAGGTCTGCTGTGTGGTTACCATCTGGAACTTTCTCTTACCATCATTGTGAGGTTCTCTCTTTTTGGTTGGGTTACCTAGTCCCTGGGACCCAGGCTTTTTTTTTTTTTTTTTTTTTTGGTAGAAAAGATTCACCAGTCACTTGCTAAGAAATATCTATAGAAGGTTAATATCTTGAGGATGTTCAAATCTGAAAATGAACTGTCACTTGAGTATTAGTTTAGTGGGGTGTAGAATTCTTTTTTTTTTTGGAAGAACTGGGGACTGAACTCAGACCCTTGTGCTTGGTAGGCAAGCACTTATTCTTCTGAGTGATCTTCCCAGCCCCCACTGGGTATAGAATTCTAAGTTGGAAATGATTTTTTAAGACATTCCACCATTGTCTTCTAATGTGTCACCAAGGAGTTGAAGAACTTTTGAATCTTGATTTTTGCATATGAATGTTTTTCTCTTCCTAAAAGCGTTGAGAATCCTTTCGTAGGCAGCTTTCTCAGCACTGAGAGAGAATACCCAACACCTATGACTTAAAGGAGCAGAAGTTTAATATGCTTCATTCTGTGACCCCCTGGCTCCATGACATCATGGCAGAAGGGTGTGGTGGAGCAAGGCTGCTTAGCTCATGGTGGCTAGGAAGTAGAGCAAGGGAAGCCGGCCAAGGAGGAAGGCATAGACCGCAAGGCCCGCCTCTGTCCCCGCTAGATACACCTAGAAGTGTGCTGTAATAACCAAGTTGAAAGGACCCTAACTACCCCATGTGCCTTCAAATAGGTCTCTTCATTTTCCTTTTATTTTCTTTTCGCCCTTCACTATCTTAATTTTTCCCCTTTTTCTCCCCATCCCTTCCTCTCTTCCTTTGCCCTTCCCTCCACCAACTGAATATACTCCAAGTCCTTTCTGTTCAGATTTCTAGGCTTTCTAGCCTTTCCTCCTGCGACATGCTCTTTTATTATATTTCCAATTCTAATTACCCACTTCCATCTTTCTTTGTTCCACAGTCTAGAACTCCTGTTAACTAGATATCAGACCACCCACACTGGTCCTTTAATTTTATTCTATTGTTCTACTATATATTCATTTCTTTCTCTCCCTCTCTCTACTCCATAGAAAATTTATTATCCATTACTTATAGTTCTGCTGTTGCAATATTAAAATATCTGCTATCTCCTTTTTGGTCTTCAAGAACTCTTTCCTGGTCTCTGGATATCCCTTTTCAGGCACTTAGTTCTTTTACAGATGAAATATTTTCTTATGACTAGCTGCCTGAGGATAATTATGATAGAGCTTTTATTATTCCATTATTAATTGTGACAAAGGGTTGTTCCTTTTCTCCTGAGTGTTCTGCGCTCCTGGCCCAGGTCCTGTTTCCTCTGTGTCCCTTTGTCGTTTGTTGTAGTCTTGATCTTGCACCTGACATCCAACTCCATGTGGCTCATGACCTTTGGCCTCTTGTTCATGTATCACAGTGACTCCTGGAGAAGCCAGCTGCAAGCCTTCAGGTACAGGGCAGTGCCAACCTTCTTTTTTTGAGCCAGGGTCTCATTATGTAGCCCAGGCTGCCTTAGGCTTGTGGCGATCCTACTGCCTCAGCCTCAGTTCATTTCCCCTGGGCTCACCAGTGTTCCCCCAAAGGGGTCCTCTAGCCTCCTGCACGGGGAGCACAGTCTGCAGGCAGCACTGTGGGGTCCGAGCAGGCAGGGGACAGGCCGGATTCCACCCCACCCTCAGCTGTGTCCCTGTATCCAAAGCCTATACGGGCAACCTCACAAAAAGGCACGAGAAGTTGCCCGGCTGTTAGAAGGCAGGGTGGAGGTCTAGGGTCTCGTCTCTTCTTCTAGAACCTGCAGACGGTCCCCTTTCCCTAACGCCACCCCTCGGGCTGCAGAGGGTGCCGACACACCTGCGTCCTGAGCTCCTCTGAGCAAGAAGGGTCTCAGTCACCCACTATTGTGGTGTCCCCCACACCCTTTGCAGCCATTAGGGTTGCAGAGAAAGCAGAAAGCCAGTCCCCCTAATCTGCTCCTGCATCTGCCTCCCCAGCTCGCAACACGCACCTCTCTTGCCTCTGCTCCTTCTGTCCAGTAGGTTGGCACCTCTTTCGCCCTCCACTCTCACACTAGCCAGGTTTGGGGTGGGGGTGGAGAGGAATGTAACCAAGGTGGCTTCCTTGTTCTGCTCCCCTCTCTAGCTTTACTTTATTTAGCTGTACGCGCTGCTCTCTCCCCAGTGGGCAGGGAGGACAGGCCTCTTCTCCGTATCCCACTGTCTGACCCAGCGCCTGGTACGTACGCAACACTCACTGAAGGCGTACGCAAAGCTAGCATGGGCAAACTGGCCTCCTGGTCCACATTGCTAAGACGAGGGCTTGGAACCAGGATGGCCCGCTCTCTCTGCATCCGCTGAGGCCACATAATGCTCCCTGGCACCCCTGCAGCCTCGCTGTTGCTAGGAGCATGGGCACTCACGGTGGTGTCGCTGAGCACCACCCTATGTGTCTTTCCATCTCTGTTTCAGGGAGCAGTGTGTGCCCAGCCCTGCCCACCAGGCACATTTGGCCAGAACTGCAGCCACGACTGTCCCTGCCACCATGGAGGACAGTGTGACCATGTGACTGGACAGTGCCACTGTACAGCTGGATACATGGGGGACAGGTAAAGATGGTGGACTCAGAGCGGGAAGAGGGCATTTGTGCACAGAACCCAGGCTGGGTCTCCTCCCTGTCACTGCCACCTGGGTATTTGCGTGCTAGTAAGGGGGAGGCTGTCACACTCCTTGCCTGAGTCTATGTCTGACTCTTTGCTCCTGGATTTTGTTACTTGGCCCATACAGAGTGAAGGGAGACAAATACCGCTTGCTGCCTCACTGCCTCCCCTTCCTGGGTGACATCCAGAAGCAGGGATCAAGTCAACCAATGAGTCTTTTTATCTCTGGCTGATGAAACTGAGGCTCCTGGCCCCAGAATCAGCCTGAGCTATGTGACAGCCAGAAAAACAATGACCCACAAGCTTTTTCCTGAAGTCACGTAGGCCAGAGCCAGTCTCTTGTCCTGCCAGAGTCAATCTGCAGGGGTTTTCCCAGCTTAGAGCCTGGGTGTGGTACACTGGGATCCAGGATGGAAGCACTGAGCCCAACCTCCCACCCACACCATCTCCCCAAAATATGGAAATGTTCAAGAGCAGCCAGTGGTAAGCAGAATCAGGAAGACCCAAAATGAGAACAGGATCCCTGCTCACTTCTCAGAAATTGGCCGTCCAGGGCTGCAGGCAGCTAGACCTGAACCCACAGACCCTACTGCTATGGTGGCAAACCAGTGGCACACATGCTACAGCGGGCTGTTTGCATCACTGAAAGTTCTATCAGTTAATAATAAAAGAGGGGGCAGTAAGATGGTTCAGCGGTCTAAAGTGCCTGCCTAGGAAAGCTTAGGCAACTGCAAGTACCTGCAGTTCAATCCCCAGCACTGCATGCTGCGTCAGTCCCACCCCCAGGGCAGGCTGAGCCAGCCAAAAGAAAGAAAGAAAGAAAGAAGGAAAGAAAGAAAGAAAGAAAGAAAGAAAGAAAGAAAGAAAGAAAGAAAGAAAGAAAGAAAGAAGCCGGGCATGGTGGCGCACGCCTGTAATCCCAGCACTTGGGAGGCTGAGGCAGGAAGATTGATGTGAGTTCGAGACCAGCCTGGGCTACAAAAGTGAGCTCAAGGCCAGCCTGAACTGCATAGTGAGACCCTGTCTCAAAAAGACAAAAAAAAAAAAAAAAAAAAAAAAAAAAAAAAAAAAAAAAAAAAAAAAAAAAAAAGAGAAAAAAGAAAGAAAGAAAAAAATTTTATCAGTTTTTTTTTTTTAAAACTAAAACTTCACTATTCAGGTATAATTGCAGTGTTGGCACTTTGCAATAAATGAGTGGGTGTTGGGTTGCCGTGCGAACCTCCTGAAAGGCTCACCATCACTGCCCTACCCTGTTGGCTGTCAGCATGTGCTGTTGAGACAAATGGAAAGAGAAAGAGTTCAGAATCTCTCTTCTCGGAGCCCGGCCCATGGTCCTGGGGCAGAGAGAAGCCCCGAAGCCAGCGTGCACTACAGCAAGCTTCGCCAGTCAGGCAAGGGAGGGGTCGACCAGAGGGCCAGGTCGCACTTCAGTCTCCTGCCTAAAGAGGCCGCTTGGCGTTTAATATTTTGTAAAATTGCCTCCATTAATTTCATAGGTGACAGCTGCATTAAGCCACCCCAAATCATCCCGAGCATATTAGGGCTGAGCGGGTGTAATAATGTGGGCCTCCCCAGATAGGCGGAATCCAGCACAAATTAAACACAAAACCTAACGAGGGCTTTGCAGCTCATTTTGTAATTTAATTGAGCAATGTATCTGGTTGTTAACGGCAATATTGGACACATTAGATTGATATGTTGCAAAGGACGGATGTTTAAGTAGAGAACTAATTCCTGCTGTGATTACCCTTCTGCTGCACAGGCCCGTTATTAGCGTGCTTTGTGTAAAATTCATTAGCAGTCATTGCTTGATCTCTAAATAAATAAGTTGTTTCAATTGTGAGTAGGAAAAAAAAAAAAGAAGCTGATTATGTAAACGGATGAAGTTGTCAATATTTCCAGATTTTTTTTTCCCGGGGCTGTGGCTATAGTCACTCCAAAAATATGGCAGATTGGAGAATTAGCCTCTGAAGGAGCTCTGTATCCAGGGCCCTGCCCAACCGGCTAAGCAGGAGGCAGGGATTTGGAGAAAAGGAGCGGAGGCTGGGAAGAGCCTCCTGCTGCGGCTTCCTCCTGCTCTGCAGCCTCTGAGGTCAGTGAAGCTCTGATTTACCCTCTTGGCAGGGACCGGGGGCCATTTTGAGAGTGATTCTCTGTGCCCAGTGCCCTGTTGTGCCTCAGTTTCCCTCTTTCCTTCCCCACCCCTACTTCTTTCTGCTCTTCCAGGCATCCCTCTCCTTCCCTTTCCCCTCTCGTTTCCTCTTTCCTCTTTGTGAGGCCTCGCCTGGGTGCAGAGTAGTGAGATTTGCAGGAAGATGGGGACCGTGGCCGGGTCCGAGCAGCTGTGTGGGAGCCGCTTGCTCGCAGTGGCTGTTGGCATCATGTCCCCGCTGCCCTGTCTTCTACCAGATTCCTCTTCTACCACGGTGGCTCTGGAGGAGACAGCTGGTGACATCTTGGCATGAGGGACGCGCTTAAAGCCAGACCCCAGTCACTCTCCTCTGCTTCCTGTCACTGTGGGCTCAGAGCAGCAAAGACAGAGAAGGGTCCTGAGGTCACCCGGCCTCAAGTGGCCAAGGCTCACGCCCGGCCACAGCCCTGCTCTCACCCCCGTGCACTCAATAGCTGCCTCCCCAAGTCCCCAAGTGGGGTGTGGCCACTCCCCTCTAGGAAGGCCACCAACAAGGCTCTCTCAGCTCAGATCCCTCACGGGGCCCTCCAGCCTAACACTGAAAAGTTAGAGCTGGATTTTTGTAGAACGGCTTTTCTCCCCACTGCCACTACCAGAGCAGATATGTGCAACAGCTGAGAAGCGGGTGGTAGGACAACAGACGTGTGTGCACTCCCTGCAGTGCACACCACTGTAGACATTTTGGAGTTATTCTTTTTTTTTTTTTTTTTTTTTTTTTTTGCAGGACTGGGGTTTGAACTTGCGACCTTGCACTTGCCAGGCAGGCACTTGTGCCATGGAGCTATCTCCCCAGCCCCTGGAGTTGTTCTTTTTGAGCTTTCCTGTGCCCAAATCCAAGGTTCAGTAGGCCTGATGAGCTCTGTCTTAAGAACTGAGCAAATGGTATTAATAATAAGAGCAATAACATTTCCTGAGCCTTAAGCATGTGCTGGGTGCCTTTCTAAACACACACACTCATCACCTCTTTTAACCCTTGCTCAAACCCATAAGGTGTAGTTGTTATGACTTTTTATGAGGAGGCTGTGGATGGCACAGCTGTAGTCAGCTGTCCATCATCTGAAGCAATGGGATGTGGATAAGCCACACCCCAGAGCCCATTTCCTCCCGTGTTGGGGATGCAGGAGGTACCCCAGGTTTATCCTTTACCTTGCCAAGATCACTTGTGACAGTGGATTTGCAGCTCCTGGGACATGGCCCCAGGCTGGGTCCAGGGGTCGGCCAGGCAGTCATAGTGGGCATCCTATGAGGCCACAGAGAAGCCACACGAATGACTGTGAGGCCAGTCAGATAAAGTAGAATAACTAACACTGTGCTCCAGGTATCAGCCTCAGATGGGAAGAAGCCCTCCTCCTTGGGGGGCTCACAGGCTAGAGGGGAGCCCCAGCCCCACCTTGAGGGGGTCTCCAGCCCCAGGAAGGGGATCTAGTCCCTGTCACAGAGGTTCCCTGGTCAGATGAGGAAGGATCTCTCTTGTATACCAGAATCCAAGGTTCAGCAGATCTGATAAGTTCTGTCCCCAAGGGTGGGGATGCTTCACTCTGGGTGACGGAGAGACTTAAGTCTGCTCCCAAAGACTCCAAACCAGAGTGTATAGAAGTGAAATCATCCTACTTCATCAGCCCTAAGATGACACTGATTGTAAGATGCCTCATGATTTTATATACTGCTAAGAACGAAAAACACTGATAATTAAACCTCGGCCTGCCGTCAGGAATAGGATGCATCTCATTTCAGAGCTGTTGAAATATGTTTTTTAAACAGAAGGTTTATTGTTTATGGATCCACAGTTTCAGCTGTTGAAAGATGCAAAGGTTCTGGAGATGAATGTTGGTAATAGTTGCACGGCAATGTGAATATATTTCTTTCATGGCCACTGAGCAGTGCGTGTAATGGGGAAGTGGTAAATCATATGTGACCAGGTATTTTCCCCATGCACCTCCTGTTATCCTTGTCTGTTGATGCTACCATGACCTTATATCTTAGGTCAGATACTGTTGTTTAAAAAATATACTTTTCCAGTTCTCACATGCCTAGAGCCCAAGGAATGCCAGCAGGTCTGGGACTTGGTAGGAATCTGTTCTCTGTTTCCAAGATGCCATCTTGAACATGGCGTTACCTTTTGATAGGAGGGATAGAAAGGCAGAGCAGTGGCCTCGGCCAGTTGCCCCCAGCCCCTGCACAGAAGCACTAACCCACACTCGCCGCTGGGGTCCCTGGCATTGGGCCGAGGGTTGATCTATGCCACGAGTGCTCCCTGGGGCTGGTGGAAGGAGAGGAGCATGCAGGCCCCAGCCAGCCCTCAGCCCCCTCTGCTCTCCTGCAGGTGCCAAGAGGAGTGTCCCTTGGGAACCTTCGGCTTCCAGTGCTCACAGCGCTGTGGCTGCCACAACGGAGGCCAGTGTTCACCCACCACGGGTGCCTGCGAGTGTGGCCCTGGCTACAAGGGCCCTAGCTGCCAGGAGCGGCTGTGCCCCGAGGGCTTGTACGGCCCAGGCTGCTCCCTGCCCTGCCCCTGTGACACCGACACCACTGCGAGGTATGGGCTGGGATGGGGATGGGATACGGTCAGTGGGGCAGGGTGGCTGGGTGTAGAAATAGTAGTAAGGCCATGGCTACCCCAGCAGGACAGAAAGGAGCCCAGAGCCCTCAGCTCTCAGGGTCCTGCCATCGCTTTGACAAAGAGGAGAAGCCAGGGCCGTAGCATCAGAGTCAGGCCCAGCTGCCGGGTGGCCTGCTGCTGTCCTCCATCCTGGCTGCCTGCATGTCACGCTGGCCTGGACTCCATACATAGGAGCAGGGCAGAAATACACGTGCCCGGCTCTGCTGGGTCCTAACGTGACCCTCAGGGCACGGGGCACCCCTGGTGCTCGGGCCTCCTCCTCATGCTTGGTGGAACCAAGACCAGGCCACAGGGCTTGGGACACTGGGAGCCTGGGACAGCTTTCCAGCAGCCCTGGCAGGTGGAGGGACAGGGGACAGAAGTGAATCCTTCACAGGGGCTTGATGGTGGCGGTTGCTGACGCAGCCTGGACTTTGCCTGAATGTCGCCTCAGTCCCTCTTCCTTTCCAGCTTTCGATTTTTCACAAACCACCTTGGGACCTCTAATCACTGCAGCAGAGGTGACTTAGCAGGTGTCACAGCTCAAGCAAAAATGGTCCTCGGGCCCTGGAGCTGAGGGGCTGGGGTGGTGCAGGCTGGGAGTGGCAGTTGAGACTGTCCAAAGAGGCCCCTTCACCTGTAATGGCCTGCACATTCATCTGCTTGATTGTTCCTTCAATAAACATCGGATGCCGGCAGGGCTGGGCCGAGAGGAGGGAACACAGGCACCCTCGGAACTCTCTGGCCTCGCATACCAGGCACCTGCTGCCATGTTTCCTCGAATCCCAGCCACCTGCATAGTGAGGCGTGGTGCTGTCTCACATCCTATGGAGAAAAGGAAGTTCTGTCAGCAGAATCGTGGCATAGCGTGAATTTTATCTAATGCACACATTAGCAGAGGTGTGAAAATGTGGGGAAGAACCACATCCGAGAGTGGGTGAAATATACATGGCCGGCTCTGCTGGGTCCTAACACATACCCCGGGAACTGCGGCCAGGGCTGTGTGCAGGAAGGACCAAGAGAGATCTCGGGGAAGGCTTCCTGGAGGAGGAGGTACCTGGGCTGAGTTGGGAGACAGGTGAGAACTTGGTGGCTCTCAACACAAGGGGCCTCAGGGGCTGCTCAGGGGACCAGGCTGCGGCTTCCCACTGCTCAAGGGAAGACCAGGATGGACCCTGTAGGGACAGCGCTCAAGACTGCAGCTGGGAGAGCCCCTGCCGTGGAGATCCGAGAGCATGCAAGAGCTATTGTTTTCCTCCCGTGCCTGTGCAGTCGAGCCCTGCATAATTCATCTTCCCTCTGAAGCAGTCCTCGATGTATTATTAATCTGGAAGGAGTCCCTCTTCTCTATCGCTAATCTCAGCCCATCCAATATTAATGATTATTTGCTTTCCTGTCTTTAACGTGTGTCACGTTTCAGGGATAGAGAGACAGTTGTAGTTCTCAGGCACTGGGCTCCCGGGGTGCCGGCCAGTTATCTAGGGCAGGCTCCTTGGAAAGTGCATCCCCACCCCGCCTCGGGAGCTCTGTCCTGGGCCTGGGTCCCGTGGGGTCCCTTTGTCCACCTGGATGGCAGCTGTCTCAGCACTGTGCTCCCCGGCATGGAGCAGGCCTTGAAGGAGAAGCATCTCGAGTTCCTGTTCCGTGGCCTTCTCTCAGGCGGCTCTCCAGGCCTGCTAGCTGATGCCTGCCCTACTTTTGCTTTTTGAATATTTCACCCCTTTCTCCTGGCACACTGCCCCAGTGACTGAGTCCCCGGCGCTCACCCAGTTCTTCATTCGATCTGGCCCAGGCTCCCTCAGCGTCACCTCTGTTCCTGTTTGGAGCAGGACAGCCCTTAGGTGCAGAGGGACAGCCCTTAGGTTCACGACAGTGAATTCTGCCCACTGCATGCAGGTAGCAGCCACTTCGCATGCCCAGTACTGCGCCGGGAGGATTTCCAGGCCTTACCAGCGTGCAGGGAGGTGGGAGCGCAGCATGGAGATAGGGGTCCCACGGCCTCACCGAGCTCTCGCACACTGCACTGGGCATTGTTCTGTGGACCCCAGAGACCTGCCTCATGTGGACTTCTGGTGAGCCTTTGAGCCTCTCTAGAGCCTTCCCTTGGAATCTAAGGACAGAGACGACTCCATGGCTCCACACCCAGAAGCAGGCGTGCTGCAGGTTCTGGGCAGGAGCCTGGCCTTAGACCTCCCTCTGTCTACACCAAGGGCCTCACCCAAGGGCTCCTCCCCGCTCTGCCTGCCCCAGTCTGTCCACCCCTTTCCATCCAGCCAGCGGGGGAAACTGCTCTTGTGGTTTGTCAAAATGAAGCTTCCACTCAGCTCCCCAAAGGAGAAGTGCCTCTGGGTACCCTGATTTCTGCAGAATTTGGCTTGCAAGTCTGGAGTGTTTCCCAGCAAGACGGTGACTCCAGCCCAAGGACAGCCTGTCCACCCTGCCCTGGCCTCTATTCCTGTCCCATCGCTCCCACCCCACCAAACTGCTTTGCCTGGGAAGGAGCAGTGGCCGGTGAGCCCTCCAACACTTCAGCCCCCCACCAATTCCTCACAACACACAGAGAAAAGCCACCCTGCCTCATAACAGACTCACCTTGAGGACGCGCGCCTACAGTCAGGCTTCTCAGCGTCCCCGCCACAATTGCATTGTCATAGACAAATTCCAGCCACCCTGATTGTGTATTACTTGTGAAAGATTTGATTTAGCCAACAGATGCTCCATTGATAGGAATCTCAGAGTAGCCAAAAAGGATGGCAGAAAAAATCCACTCTGAGAAGATCCCTGCATTTTGCAGCTTTCAGCTCCTATAACCTTGTGATTAATCTGTGTCTGCAGAGATGGAAGAGGTGGGGGAGGCGGAGGGAGCCCAAGCAGCTTGAAGACCAGCTCTGTGATGCTCACCTGAATCTCAGCAGCAGTGCCTGGCCCAACGTGTGACCCCAGGGGCCAGGACCCCCACTGGGAGGGAAGGCTGAGCATGCCCCAGTGCTTGGGTCAAAGGCACCAACCACAGTTTTTGGTGACAATCCTGTCAGCCACCACTCCTGTCCTATAGGTTTTGTCATTTTGTTCGCTTTGAGACAGGGTCTTGCTTCGAAGTCCACGCTGGTCTTGAACTCACTTTGTAGCCCAGGCTAGCCTCAAATTCTCAGTGATCCTCCTGCCTCAGCCTCCATGTGCTAGGATTACAGGTGTGTACCACCGTGCCCAGTTTCATATTTGAGCTGTCCAGTTCTCTTTCAGAGTAAAAAGTACAAAAATCAGCCCCTAGACCCCACCCCCACTCCCAGCAGCCAAAGGTGGCTGCCGTAAACTCCAGTTCTCAGGAGTCCATGGGGCTGGATTCTCCCAGGCTGGACTACAAGGGGGAATCTGTAGCCTGATCAGTGTGTGAGGGTGGCAGGAGCAGAAAAGTAGCTGTGACTTGGGGGACCCCAGGGCTCGATAAAACCTACAGCTGCAGCCAGGATTTGTCGGACCAACCATTCCTGGTCCCTCTACCCCCGACTCTCACCCTGGAGGAAGCCTGAGGAAAGTGAACCTGGGGGCGTGGCCCAGAGTATGGAGCTCGAGGAGGGCCTCGGAGCCACTGCTGAGGGTCGCCCATGGGCACTGCCTCACAGCTCTGAGGCACAGCCCTCTGTCACGGCTCAGGGAGTTCTCTCAATCTCTGTGGAGGTCGGAAACTCTCAAACACTTGTCCTTCACACCAGTTCTTCTTTGCTGGACATTTATAATTTTGATTGCTTTACATCTATTTATTAATGTGATATAGATGCTCAGGGTGGCAAAGTTAGAGAGTAGAAAACATTGAAAGGAAAAGCTCAAAAGAGATTCTCATCATTTCTCAACCCCCAGGAAACACAAAAGCCGTGTTGTTGCCGTCTTCTTTGTTCATCATCCACTTCTTGCATCATAGGGGCTGGGGACTTGGCTCCACAGTAGAGGGCTTGCCTAGCAAGCTGGAAGCCCTGGGTTTGGTCCTCAGCACAAAAACAAAAAATAAACCTTCCCTAAAAAACAATTCAACAAAAAACAAAACAAACAAAAAAACCAGTAAAATCAAAAAGAACCAAAAACAAGCAAGGCAGCCACACCTCAGTTTATAGCACTTTTTTCATATTTCAGATCATGGCGTTGTATATAATTTGCTCATTTCACTCAGCCTTGTAGCCTATCATTAAATATTTCTGAAAATAATAGATACCTCTGTACTGGTTAATACATTGTGTCAACTTGAGAAGTTTAAAAGTTTAATTAAGTAACTCCTTGGGGAGCCACGATTCTTAGTTTATAAACTCCTCATTCTGTACAGGAGGAGGGTGTGGGCATTGTGTGAGTTCTACACTCCCAGCCCCAGGGGTATTTGGTTTACAGTATAAAAAAGAGAAAACAGCTGGCCAGGAGCCGCAGCTGCTGCTCCTCCTTTTGCTCTTTGCTGTTTTTTGCTGCCATAAACTGCTGCCCTCTGCCATGTGCCATTCTGTCAGGGAGCCAGTGGGTATGGACTAAAACCTCCACAAACTGAGGTAAATAAACCTTTTCTTCCTTAACTTTGGGTATCAGATATTTTGTCCCAACAATGAGTAAAAAATAACTAAAACGGGGCTGGGGAGATAGCTCCGTGGCACAAGTGCCTGCCTGGCAAGTGCAAGGTTGTGAGTTCAAATCCCAGTCCCACAAAAAAAAAAATACCTTTAAAAAAAATAACTAAAACAATCTCCCTAACATTCCTCTATATGCACTGTCATACTTCACTTAAGTAGCACTGAGGCTGAGGCAGGAGGACGGATATGAGTTCGAGACCAGCCTAGGCTACAAAAGTGAGCTCAAGGCCAGCCTGAACTGCATAGCAAGACCCTGTCTCAAAAAGACCAAAAAAAAAAAAAAAAGAACTTAGGGGCTGGGGAGATAGCTCCATGGCACAAGTGCTTGCCTGACAAGTGCAAGGTCATGAATTCGAACCCTGGTCCCGCAAAAAAAAAAAAAAAAAGTAGCACCCTATTTGCAGAGGTAGGAGGGCCAGGAGATAACATAACCAGCCAGACCTAGGTTTGAACTCTGCCATTCATGAACTTAACTGTGTGACCTTGGGTGAGTCACATGACCTCCAAGTGCTGCTATCTATGAAATAGAGGCTCAGGTTCCTAGTTTGCATGCTTACTGGAGTCTGGAAATGCATGTGTAAAGTGCCAGCTGCTTCTAATAGCCCAGTCACATATTATTTATTATTATTCAAATTGCTTCCATTTTCCAGTGTTATAAATAATGCTTCAGGGAACATCTCTGTGCATAAATCTTTCTCCACAACTATGAGTATTTCCTCAGGGTAGATTCTTAGGAATGGAATTGTAAGACCCAGGAATCTGAATATTTTTAGGTCTCCTGATACATAACCTCAAGAACATGCTACTGTAACTATTTTAAAACCTTTTTGTCAGAAATTTTTTTTCATCCTTTCTGTTTTGATAGAAAAAAAGTGATGTTCAATTATTGTTTTGACTTGATGATTAATGAGACAAAACGTTTCCCCAAATGATGATAATCTACTTGCACTCACTATTCCAGAATCGTCTACTTCTGTCCACCCCCTCATTTTCTGGGAGGAAACCAGAGTCCCCAGATGAGAAACTGCTCGGCTGGGCTGCGCTTAATTAGTTTGTTCATTAATTCATCCAGCAAGTATGCATGAAGCACCTCCCACATGCCAGGTCCCCCACTGGGCCCCAGGAGGCCACCCAGGCAGACAAGGGCTCCCCCAGAGGAGCTGCTACCTGGCGGGAGAGAGAGATGCCAGACGCTTCGGCAGACATAGGCAATAATTACACACAGTGGAAGCTGTTTTTATTTCCAAATGTGTAATTGGGCAGTGAACATGAGCCAGGACCTACAGACCTGTTGGTGGCCCAGCAAGATAAAGGCCCTGTCCCCAAGGAACTTAACAGAACCAAGACTGGGCCAGGCTGGATTCCAGAGCAGGAAGTCTCGGGCTGTTCTGTGCTGTATTAGTCTGGGCCATCCCAGAAGCAACCACCAAGTGCAAGAGATTTATCGGGGCAAGAGGAGAGGCTAGGACAACAGTTGGGCCACAGCACCCCTGTGATGTGGCCGGTGGCAGGGGAAAGGAAGGAGAGCGGGTGGGAGGCTCTCGGCTCGCAGTGGTCCTAGGAAAGTTTGGTGAGACAGGAAATCTGGGAGCCGAAGGTGCCCATCAGAGGGGCCCAGGATCTCCCGAGTGTCCCGGAAATGTGGTCTCAGGATGCCAGATGTAACAGCTGGGTCCTGAGCTCCATTTTGCTCCCTCTGGAGCTCTGAGTGTGGTTACCACATCCAGTGTGACCAGGAATGGACATGGCTGCAGGAACAACCATGTCCACCAGCCACAGGCTGTCCCCCGCCCCTGCTTACACCTAGCAGCCCTGGCCTGGCCAGGCACACTCGGGGATCCTCTCCAGTGCAAGAGGAAGGGAGGCTGCGGATTGCGGGGTGTCACAGCTGCCTTCTCATGCCTGTCTCCACGCTGGGCGTCTGCCCCAGGAAGCTCTGGACCTCTCAGCCTCATCAGGCAAGGGACTCAAGGCAAAGGCTACCTCTGCTTTGGCCTCGGTGTATGTGCTATGTAAAGAGTTGATGTTTGTGAGTCAGATGACCGAGTTCAAATGCTGATCTTGCCCTCTCCATGCTGGGTGGCCAATGCAATTTGTATAACCACATGAGCCTTGGTTCCTGGGGACACATAGAAATTTTGGTCCTTTTCTGACACTTTCTGACAGACGAGCAGGATGCTGAGCAGTTGGACCACAGCGGTCTTTTGATCCTGCTGTCCTAGGCAGACTGGCTTTGGGGTGGGCAGCGGGTGGGACCCAGCCACATCCCTGACCAGACTGTTCTTTCGCCTTCTCTTGTCACTTCAGCTGCCATCCAGTAACTGGAGCTTGCACCTGCCAGCCGGGCTGGTCTGGTCAGCACTGCAATGAGTCCTGCCCTGCCGGCTACTATGGCGATGGCTGCCTGCTTCCTTGCTCGTGCCAGAATGGCGCTGACTGTCACAGCATCACAGGGAGCTGCACCTGCGCCCCTGGCTTCATGGTAAGTCGGGAGAAGCCCACCATGGCCTCTCTGACCCCAGCTCCTGGGAGGAAGGAACCCTGTGCCCCCTCCCTGAAGCCGAGCTCATCTCCAAGGGCTGGGGGCTATAACTATAAAAATAACAGGCATGGAAGTGCTGTGCAGTCCTCCAGCCCTGCAATCCTCTGTACCCAGCGCTCCCTACCACATCTTTGGACACACAATAGTGCCACATCACAATAACCGTGGTGCACTATGAAGCTCTGCTTTCTTTTGCCATGTTTCTGTTTCTGCTTGGCCTTCTTAATTATCATTTTAAATGACTGCATAGGCTACAGGAAGCTATTGACCCTGGTCCACAACCTGCCTTGAGTGAGCTGTTCCCAGCATTCCCGGCCAGCGCTGCCACAGTGGCAAGCCTCTTCATACCAAGAGCCCCACCACCACTCATCTGCCAAATTTTTTCCCAAGGGCAAATCCCCAGGCCGGTGGGCATAACATATTTAACAGTCCTGGTAGAAGTTGCCAGATCACTTTCCTCAAGGGTCCTGTAACCTGACACTGTCACCAGTCACATAGGATTGATTCCCACCTCAGAACAATTTTGCTAACATCTCCTCCCCAACCTGCTAATTATATAGGTAGAAAATGGCTCCTCAATATTGCTCTAATTTGCATTTCTTTGATTACTAGGGAGAGGGAACGTTTTCCCCACGTGTTTGTTTACTACTTGCACTTCCTCATGAGTTATGCTCGTCTTGATGAGGGTTGATTCTGAGGATGCTAATGTTGGAAATGCAACCCTCGTCACCAGTGCGGCGTGTCCAGTGGGACACCCAGGCTTGTCCCTTCTTATTGTGCTGTGGGACAGACAGGGTTTATGCCATGCAAAGCATGTGGCCTCTGGAACCTGAGCGAGTCACACCCTGGCTGTCCTTCCCCACAGTAACCTTGGTCCAGTGACTTCAGCTCTTTGGTTCTGTTTCCTCCTCTGTGCCTTACAAGCTTCTGCCTGGCAGAGAGAAGGGATGCATGGAATTGTAACATTGTGGGTTCTGATTGGCTGAGTCTGGGTGGGGTCTGGGCTGTGCATTCCTGACAAGCTGGGGGACAGACGCCCAGGCAGCTGGCCTGGGGGCCTCCACTGAGTAGGAAAGGGCTGTGCCTTGGAGTCTCCAGCAGATGACTCCGCCATCCTTGTCCTGGTGTGGTCCTCCTAAGCCGGTGTGCTGCCAGGGTGTCGAGCCACCATCTAAAGGGAAGCCCTGGTCATGATAACACCAGTGAGGACTTGGGTGGTGATACTGTTTTGGGCAAAGGTCACCTCAGTCCGTAGAGCAGAGCTCAGAATAAAACTCTACCTGGTGCCGTCTTCCTCCTTCCCAGGGCAGATCCCAGTCCCAGCAAGTGGATATGAACTCTGTTCTTCCTCAGGGTGTCCTCGCTAAGGGACCTGTGTGGCTGTGAACTTGGGCCCATAACTTTGCCGGGAATATGGAAGCTCCCCAAATCTGAGGTTTAGAGCAGGTGAGAATGGTCATCTGGGATTAAAATAATCTCCCATAGCCATAGCCCCAACCTGGCTGCTCAGGTGGCTCTGTGGCTGTGGGCAAGTGGCCTCTTCTCGTGGGCTCCGAGCTCCTTCATCTGTAAGTTGTGAAGGGGCATGGAGAGATGAACTGACTGATTTCTGAGATCATCTGTTTCCTGGATTCCATGGGCCCAATCAGGAAACGTCCCTTTCTAGGGCACAGGGGGAAGTAGCAGCTGAAGGTGTGTGTGTGGCTCTACTAGGGAGCAGCACGATGAGGGGTGCTGTGGTCTCCTCGCCGTTCCTGGTAAAGGAAAGCAGGGCCCTGGGAGGTGCTGGGAGGCAGCATCTATGGCTACTGCCCTCAGGAATGCAAATGACTTCCTGTGCTTGAACTCTGGGAGGCTTGGTGCTTGTCCAACACATCTCACTGAGGAGCTACGCCTGCCTGGGGCTCAGGACGGAGACAGATCAGGAGCCAAGCTGCCAGGGTGAGACCCCCACTCACACTCCCACACATCTCCTCCTGCTCAGCCTCATAATACCTGGAAGAGCTGTTCCAAGGGCCTGCTGGGTGCTGGGCAGGGATCCCTCCATGTGCATACAAAGTGGTTGATTGTTCTCAACCAGTATGACTCATTGTTTCCAGTGTGAGGCTCAAGGGAGGAAGCCATTACTCTTGTCCTCTCCCCAGCTTCGGAAGGAGTGTGACTTCCTGTCATTAGCCAGCCCCTCCCCGCCCAAAGGGACATGGAGCACTCCGCCAGCGGAACACACTCCCCTCAGGGTCCTCTGAGCTTCCCAAAGTCGGGAACCATTGGCAGGGCCTGTGTCTGTCAGTTGGCTTGTGAATTTGTTTACCCGTGCATTTCCTGGAAGACAGTAGGGTGGGTTATCAGGATTGCAACCCATTTCTGGGAATTAGGGACCTTTGTCCTAAGCTCAGTAACTGTGGATATGTCACATCACCCTGCTGGGCCTCAGTTTATCTGTAAGATAAGAGGAGTCCATCAGTCTTGCCTGCTGGGGAGCACAAGTAACCACCACAGTGTCCTCAGCTGTCCTCTCCCCAGAGCTGTCCCCAGCAGGGGTTCTTTAGGGATAGTGTGGGGACAGCTTGATGAAAGGTGGCTCTTGGAGGGCTCACCACAAACACAAGTGGTGTTCACGAGCTTCACAGAAGGAACACCACAGATCCACACAGATCTGAGTTCAAATCCTGCCTCTCTGACCGCTGCTGTGCCTCCTGGCAAGACATTTGCCCTGCCTAAGCCTGATTTGGCAGTCAGAGTGAGAAACTTCATACCGGAGATTCATAGCTAGATCCAAAACTCCACAGACACTTGGTAAAATGCAACACTGTGAGCAGTGGGGGACATTACTTCCCCCAAAAAAGAATGCAGGGTGAGCTGTGTGCAGGGATTCCTAGTGAAGCAGACCTATAGATAGGGGACAATTAAAAATACAGTAAAGGGCTAGCAAGATAGCTCAGTGGTCTAAAGCGCCTGCTTAGGCAAGTGCCCAGGGACTGCTGTTCAGTCCTTGGCAGCACATGCTGCGCCAGCCCCACCCCCAGGGCAGGCTGAGCAGGCCATAACATAAATAAATAAAGTTTAATAAAATAAAATAAATTAAAAAAACAGTAAAGATTTTTATTAAGATACATTGCCGTGAATCCTCTCAAAAGAGTCCTCTTCATTTTCAACACACTAAGCCCATCATTCTTGTCACTTTCTGCAGCAGTTCTGGAAATGCTCTTTTGAGTGTCCTTGTGAGGTGTGATTTAAAAAAAAAATACAATGAATGCTGCTGCCTAACGCCACCCAACAGAAAGGGTGGCTAATGAGAATGTGGTGGTGTGTCTTTAGCCGCCTTATTCATCACATCTGTCATTCATCTTGTGACTTCTGGATCTTCCCCAAAGAAAACTATCTATGAAAGGTAAAGGGTTTGAATTGATTCAGGACATGGAGGCCTCCACGCGAGCACAGCTGAAGATGAAATGGCAATGCGTCTTTTACTGTATTTGTACTTAAAAATGTAAACAATCATTGTAGTTTTTTGTCACACCTAGTACACATCTGTTCTTCCAGGCAGGTTCCCCCAAGTACATGCCTGTGGGTCCCCTGAATCGTCAGTCTCAGCAGGCCCCAAGGTGGACAATGGTTATGGCGATAGAGCTGGGGGTGGGGTAGGGAGGAGCCGGACATTGACACCTTAGCTTGATGCTGCAGCGGAATTCCCTGGAGCGCGCGCCGGGCAGTGTCAGCAGGGCTCCCTGTGCAGGTAAGAGCTCTGGGCTGAAAGGCAAGAAGCTCAATTCAGAGCTCTGTTTTTTACCAATGTGTGGGAGCTTCTGCTTCTCAACTGTGAAATGGGAATGAAATTCTCTGCAGAAAGAGTAGTGAGGTCACCAGTTAGCCTAATGGCAGTGGGGAAGGGGAGAGAGAGTGACATCATTTCAGCACCGTGGACAGAGCCCCCGCTCGATGCCCTGTGAGAACCTGGAACCTGGCTGAGAACACCAGCATGAGGGGCCAATGACAGGGGCAGCTTGTGCTGGCAGAGTCCTGGGGTCCGTGCATTCCTGTCCTGGCTCGTCGCTGTGACGAAGGACAGGAGGCACTTTTCCCCGCCCACCTTGGCTAGAGACGGGGCCGACTTGGGCAGGTGGGACCAGCTATTGGTCCACTTCTCTAGGACTCCTTCACGAATTAACCTTTCTGCTCGGGGTTCTCACAGCACCTGGCTCACGCTAGCGCGTGTCTGAGGGCAAGGCCACATCTCCCTCCTGATCCTTCCTCCGAACCACCGCCCCACCATGCCCTCCACAGGAGCAGCTTGCCCAATGAACTGTTTTTGAAATGAATGAAACCTCGGAAGGAGCAATGCCCTTAACACAAGTTTCCAGCCTGACGTTTATAGGAAGGAAATTCACAGCACCTCCCCGGGGGCCTTGCCTGCCGGGCTGGAACCTGAATCTACCTGTTGGCCTCTGATAAGCAGATAGCTGCTGTGGAGACCCCGTAGCTGTCCTCTAGCGCCATCTCTGGGCCCCTTGGGCAATAGCAGGAGTTTCTCCTTGCTGCATTCCTGTGGGGAGGCTATGCAGACAGGGGTTAGATTCCCAGCCTTGAAGTACAGCTTTGCTGCTTATTATACGCGAGTGACCTTGAGCGAGCAGCTCTGTATGCCCGTTTAGTTACATTTGAAAGGGGAATAGCGATGGGATGCTTGGAATGATTAACTGGAGCAAAGCATTTAGAATGTCCTGAGTATCAGCCATCGTCCAACAAGTGTTTGCTGTTATTGCTTACTCTCCTTCAGTCCTGGGGATTGAACCCACACGGCCTTTGCACTATATCCCTAACCTTTTTCTATTTTTTGTTTAGAGATACACTCTCTCTAAGTCTCTAAGTTGCCCAGTCCAAACAAATTTGCAGTCCTCCTGCCTCAATCTCTCAGGCGGAGCTACTATATCCACCTTATTACCCTTTTTTTAAATGTTTGTGGTCCTGCCATGCTGTTGTTATTACCCCAACACGTAGGTGTCCCACTGAAACAGCTGACTGGCCCTGGCCTGCGGGGCCTGTCATGGGGTATGGGAGGAAATGGGGGTGAGGAAGGCGGGAGAGCTAGCTGAGGCTCCCACCTGGGTGCTCCTGGACTGCTGTGGGTTCCAAGGCTCCCAAGAGCAACTCAGAACTGAGAACAGCCTTTCTCACCACAGGCGGACAATCCCAATTTCTCTGCCCACCATGCCCCCCTGGTGCCTGCCTTCCTGCCTTTAATTAAGGCTCCACCGAGGCACAGCCTTCTGCGCTGCTCCGAGACTAATGGCTGCCACCTCGGTGCCTCCTGTGAGCTGCCTGAGAGGCCACTGCCAGGGCCATGCAGACCTGAACTTCAGGCTGCTCTCGGCCAGTTGCTGCTGGAGCTCCCACCGTGGGGAGACCCCTTGTTCCCTTCCCACCCTAGCTAGAATGGGAACAGGGGGCTCATTGGTGGGAGAAAAGGGCCTGGCATGTCCCCTCCATGGCATTCAGGGTCCATATTTCTCCCCGGGATGACAGCATTTCTATTACCTTAAAGGGTTCATCTGTTTATGCTGCAATATTTTGAAGCCCTGTCTGCTGCTATTGAACCCCGCGCGCCTGCAAGGGGAGCAAGCACTCCATCACCCAGGCAAACAAACTCAATCCCTCATTTTTCTCCCCTCCTCACTAGCTATCAGGAGGTCAGATGCAAACCTCAGCTCTCTGGGCCAGCTGCGAAACTCCAGCCCAGTGGGGCAGGGATAGAATTTCCCCCAGGGTTTCTCAGCTTCCCTTAGAGCTGTCACCCTCCCTAGGGTCCCACGCTGGGGCAGAGCTCATGTGTCTGCCTCTCTGGGACTCTCTAGCTGGAACGGGGGTGGAGGAGGCCAGGCAAGACCAGAAATGATAGCTGGGCGGCATGAATATAATATGCGCGCATTTCCGGCTCTAATTGTTTCATTCTTCATCAATCGGAGGCCTCTAAACTATCAGCCCTAAGAGCAGAAAAGCAGCTTCTCATCTGCCCCCACCATTGACTAATTTCCTAATTATTGTAGCAAGAGGTTTGCCTGGGTGCTGCATCAGACAGAAGAATTGACCCGCTAGCCACCAGGCGCACGCGCGCAGACCATAGGAACTATGCAAAGTAGTAGATGTGATGCAGAGCATAAACCCGCACTCCAGCAACCCCAGTCCTGCTCTGCTTTCCCCTGTTGGGTGGCCCTGCTGGAGTTCCTTAGGCATCTCGAGCCTTTGTTGTTCACCCATGGGACAGGGGGCATTGTGGCACTGTGTTAAGAGGTAATCCTAAAACTGGGCACAGTAGCACATGCCTGTAATTCCAGCTACTTGGGAGGCTGAGGCAGGAGGATCACAAGTTCCAGGCCAGCCTGGGCACCTTAGCAAGACATTGCATTGAACTAAATAGAGCTGGGGCTGTAGCTTGGTGGTAGAGCACTCGCCTGCACATACAAGGCCCTGGGTTCCGTTCTTAGTACCACCACCAAAAGAAAAAGTAATTCTGAGGATTGAGTGGAACCAAATGTATACAGTGGTTAGAAGAAAGCCTGGCATGTAGTAGGTGCTCAATAAATGTGTCAGGATTCATGTGGCTACAGAGATAATACAGTGAGTTTTAAAAGGGCATGGGCTTGGAATCAGAGTGGCCTGAGCTGGAATCCTAGGTCTGGGGCCTCATGTTTGCATGACCTCCTTGAGCTCAGTCTCCAGGTGTCAGGGTCGCCCAGCCTGGAGGATGCAGCACAGAGCTCATTGTGCAAAGCATGGTACTACTCTCTACGAGGCTCAGGATGGAGGGTGGTCTGCACTGCCTGTGTAACCCTCACTCTACAGAGGAAGAAACTGTGGTCAGAGAGGGAAAGCAACTAGTCTTGGGTCACACAGCAAAGCATGGCAGAAGCAGGATAAAATGCCTCCCTAGAGCGGATGCGCTGTCCACCTTAACCTCCATGTCCTGTGCTGTGACTCTGCAGGCACCTGCTGATTTTTTCTTTGACAAGGAGGGACACAGAGTAGCCCCCCATCCACAGAGCAAAGACTAGGAACAGCTTGATGGCACCAAGGGGAGTCCAGCTCTGGGACCCTGTGGCTTGTGGCTTCATTAGGGACAAGTGCGAGTCTTGGGTTATAAAAAGTGAACATTCCCTGTGTGGGACAACGCTCCTGGCTGGGGCTAGGGCTGGGGCCGAGCTGCGAGTGGCAGAAGGAGCAGTTGGGGCAGGTGGGGCGTTGATGGTAACTCGCACATGCACACGCACAAACCCACACATATGCACACGCACACACGCGCATGCACATGCACGCGCGCGCGCGCGCGCACACACACACACACACACACATGCATGCACACGTCCTCTTTTATCCGAGTCTCTGGCCTCAGAGAGGCTTCTCTGGCTCCCAGCACAGGGCCAGCGACTGAGGCCACAGATCCAGAGGACCGGCAGGGCCACAGTCACAGGGGCCTCACGAGGACTCCAGAGGGTGTGGGCAGCAGGGCAGAGTGGTGCTGGCCATGTTCTGGGCACTGACTGAGGGGGCTGGGCCACAAGCTCTGCCCTTTCAGCCTACATAGTTCAAGGAGATCCAAAGACAGTAGGTGTGGTCCAGGAAGGACAGATAGGATATTTGTGCAAATTCAGAAAGTGTGCTTGCTTTTTAAGACATTCCACAGACACTTGGCAGAAAGCTGCTGTGCTATCTATCTATCTATCTATCTATCTATCTATCTAGCTATCTATCATCATCTATCTCTGGCGGCTCTCATGGGAGTGGTGCCTGCCCAGCTGAGCAGCACACATCCTGCAGAGCTTCGCAGAGCAGGTTCTGGTCCCTGGTATCTATTCATTTAGGGCAGATATAAGTGAGAGTGAAAGTCCCGCTACATTCAGTCCTAACTTCCATCGCTTTTCCCTCTCACATGGGAGCCAGATAGGATGAGCCCTACAGCCCTGGGTATCCGGCCTCCCTGGGGATGGCTATGACAAGTGGCCTCCACCTATCTCCCTGCTCCCAGCCCCCAGGCTTTCTGCACCCACATGCATTACGCAGCAGTCTGCTGCCAGCATCTGCTTTGCCCGGGACACACTTATTGGGCCCATCAAGGTTCGCTCCATGCCCAGCACTGGGGCACAGCTGTTCTCCCCAGGAAATCAGAGATGGGCTCTGTGCCTAGGATTCCTGCAGGCCTGGCCTTGGGGCTGGCTGACTGAGAGGAGAGGGCAGCTGCTTGGCCGGAGCAGGAGTGGACCAGGAGGGGGCGGCGTAAGTGGTAAACCTGCCCCTCGAGTGCAACCCCAACCCTGAGCATGGCAGGGAGGGAGGGGAGCAGAAATAGCCTGAGTATGGGTGACCAGAGGCCACCAGGGCTGCCTGCAAGTTTCAAAGTGCTCAGCCTTCTGCCCAAGTTGCTGGGCACACAGATGTGCCTCTTGCCTTGTATCCCTGAGTTGGTACGGGGCCTGACAAAGGCCAGGGCCACAGGGCTGAATGACCCACCCAGCCTTACCCTCAGGACTGGGATTTAAAAACACAATTACTTGATGACAGTTGTGATAGGTGTCTCAACAGAACAGACACAGGCCCTAACAGACACGGGGTGGGGGAGTGGGAAGGGACCCTAAATGGCCTCCAGTCTACAGTTAGAGACAAGGCAGGCTTGTCTTGGTGCCTGTGCTGCAGAAGCTCAGCAAAGGCTGCTAGACTGAGGGGAGGACAGATGAGGCCAGGGCACCTTGGGGCCACTCTGTGTGTGTGTGTGTGTGTGTGTGTGTGTGTGTGTGTGTGTGCATTTTATTGAACCCAGGGCCTACACATTGAGCTGCATTCCCCAGCCTTTTTTTTTTTTTTTTTTTGTCTTTTTGAAACAGGGTCTCGCTATGCAGTTCAGGCTGGCCTTGAGCTCACTTTTGTAGCCCAGGCTGGTCTCGAATTTGCACTGATCCTCCTGCCTCAGTCTCCCAAGTGCTAGGTTTATAGGCATGCGCCACCACATCTGGCTTTTTATTTATTTATTTATTTTTATTTTAGGGAAGGGTCTATAGGGTGTTCAGGGTCTCACTACTAGATTGGACTCGTAGTCATCCACCTGTATACAGCCTCCCAAGAGCTGGTATTACAGGAGAGCACCACCATGCCCAGCCTCAATTGCACGTCTCAGTGTACCCCAGGAACAGGGCCAGCAAGGCAGGTCCAGGGATCAAACCCCAGGCCCCTGCACCTGCTTACAGGCACTTTAATCCACTGAGCTATTTGGCCAGCCCCTGAGCTATTTGGCCAGCTTCCCCAGCCTTCTTTTTTTTTTTTTTTTTAGTATGGCCAGCTCAGCCTGCCCTGGGGGTGGGGCTGGTGCAGCATGTCATGCCAGGGATTGAACCATGGTCCCTGCGGTTGCCTAAGCTTGCCTAAGCAGGTGTTTTAGACCACTGAGCCATCTCACTGGCCCTCCACAGCCTTTTTAAAGGTACTGTTTTGATTTTGAGACAGGGTTTTACTAAATTGCCCCAACTGGGCTCAGACTTTTCAGTCCTCCTGTCTTGGCCTCCCAGAGTGCTGCGATAACAAACCAGTGCCACCAGGGTTTCTGCTGGATTTGCCTCACTTAAACCCATTTATTTGTCTGGGTGTGCAGGTGGGGGGCGGGGGCGCACACCTGTAATTCCAGTACTTGGGAGGCTGAGACAGAAGGAACCACTGTGAGCTCAAGCCCACCCTCGGATACACAGTGAGCTCAAGGCCAGCCTGAACTGCACGGCTCAAAGCGGTGTGTCTCAAAAACAAAACTAGTATCCAGGTGTGGTGCCACATACCCATAATCCCAGCTACTCAGGAGGCTGAGGCAGGAGGATCACAAGTTCAAGGCCAATATGGGCAATTTAGCAAGACCATATGTTAAAACAGAAAAAAGGTACTCTGACCCAGAGTCCAGAATCCTTTCATGCCTGAACCATCCAATCTCCTTGCCCACCAGGAGGACATAGGGACCTCACTGGTTGCTGGTCCCACAGTTTCTCTACTGGGCTCCAGCAGGTGGCAGTGCCCATCCCTTCCACCTGGATCTGAGGGGCCAGGTCTGCCCAGCTGGCACTGCCTCCTGCCCACAGAGCATATTTAGATACCGGGACATGAACTTCCCTAATTGCAGCCTCTTTTTGTGCAAGGGACGGTCAGCCACCTTCCATCCTCCCCCTCCTCCTCCCCCTCCAGAAAATCCTCATTAACCTCTTACCCACTGCAAGGAAAATGCAGGATCAACATGAGAAGCCTGGCTCTTGATTAATTTTCCCAAACAGGGCCAAACTGCAAAGTAGCATACTGCAGGGAAGAAGCCAAATAAACAACATTGGAAAAAAATGTAATGGGGCACAGAACTCATCGCCCAGAGGGGTCTGCTCCCGCACGGCCATGCTGGGCAGGGGGTGGGGCAGAGATCCCGGGCTCTTTGGCAGGACCAGCTCAGAGGGCTCCCTTCCACCAGTAGCTCTTCCAGACTGAGTTCAGGATGTTAATAGCTGGTGCCACATCTATAATTAGTGGGCCTTTGGGTGGGAGGAAGAGCTCACATCCAACTCCCCTTCATAGAAGGAAGACGCCAGGAGAGATTGGCAGGCATCTCCTAGCAGGGCCAGGATGGGGAGTGGTGTCTGTCCTGTGGGGTTCTGTGGCACCGGTGCATAGGCAAGAGAGACCAGGAGTGGTGAAGATACAGAAACACCTAGGTTGGGCATGGTAGTGCATGTGAGGCTGAGGTAGGAGGACTGAGAGTTCAAGGTCAACCTTGACAATCTCACAAAACCTGGTCTCAAACAAAGCTACCCAAGTATCAGTGTCCAGGTACAGGGAAAGGGGCAGGGCACCCACCTGGACCTGACTGGGTGGCTCCTTGGAGACACCGACTTTGGTGTGTGATGTCCTACTGCACTTAGGTGGTGTACGCAGCCCTGAGTGTCCCACTGGGCTGTTAGCATCCTGCATCTGAAGTGGGAGCCAGGAGTTGATTCAAGTCATGGATCTCTGTCTGTCTGTCTGTCTGTCTGTCTGTCTCTGTCTCTGTCTCTGTCTCTGTCTCTGTCTCTCTCTCTCTCTCTCTGCCTTGCTTTGGCTGTGTGATTGGGGACAAGTCACTTGCCTCATCCTTTCAATAAAGGGACCAGGGGAATGTGACCAGGACCAAGCTGTGCCTTAGCACACCTGGTGATCAGTTGATGTGAGTGTTAGAGGTGCAGGAGGATGCCCCCTCCCAGACCATCACCTCACCACTCTGTCTGGGTGAAGGACCCCACTCCAGGCAGGAAGCTGCTCAGAGTCAGAGCTAGAGTCCTTTGGATGCATGCAGCTGCTGACCCCAAGCCAGACACCTGTGATATCTATAGCTCATTGCCAAGAGCAATTTTGAACATTCCCCAGACCTACAGGAAATCCTTTACTACCTGTGCCACAGCCAACTAAAATACCAAGGATTTTCTTTTGCTTTTAATTAGAATTAAATTAGCTCTGCATGCTAGCCCAGGTGAGTGTGAGCTGCTCAAAGGCTCTGACTGGTCACAGGTGACATTACAGGAGTTTCTGGGTCATGGTTAGTGGACACAATGCTTCCACCACAGTGGCAAAGCTATGGCCACTCGCAAGACTGTACCTGTCCGATATGTGATGGGACTTGGAAATCCCATAGAGTTACAACATTGTTTTTCAAATTAAGAAGCTTTGAAGGTGCAGGGCACTAAAAAGGGCCCTGGGCAATAAGAAGTTAGGGAGGCTGATTGGTTTCAGTGGCCATGGATGACTGATAAAGAAGGGAAAGTGCTTACACATATCCACCCAAAAACAGGACCACCTCCCAACAGGATGTTTTGTAGGACTCCTTCGAGGTTGTCTTGAGTCATGGGGTTCAGGCCTGGCTGGGGAATGGGTGTGGGGCGGGGCATGCAGGCCATGGGGTGCCGAGGGCCAAGTCCACAGCTTTTCCTCTGGTCTGAGTTCACCACCCTGCAGGCATCCAGTCCTTCCCCTCCGATGGTGGAGAGGTTGACAGCCGTGAATGTAGAGCTGCTTTGGACCAGGTACAGGGCTGGAGCTGGGTAGGGGTATGATAGCCCTCCAGTGGTCCCCTGGGAGCCGACTTGGGATGACCGGCAATGTCCTGTTCAGCTCAGAGGGTCTGGGTGCCCTGTGTGGGTCAGGCCAACAGGACTTTTCTCGGTCTGGGCAGAGTTGGGCAGGAGATGTCAGGTGGGACGTGGAACCATGGACCAGGATCTGGCCTCAATTTCCCTCTTCCCCAGAGCTCCAGGGAGGCTCAGAGCCAGTGGCAGGGGGTGCCAAGGCCAGGCAGGATCCTGCTTCCCAAGTGCAGCGAGCCACAGGACCAGCCTAGCGGGGTCCTCGCACACTCACCAGCATTATTCACGGACTCCCCACTCAGCACCGGCTTCTGAGCTTCTGAGAGGAGGTCCCAGGTCTCACGCCAGCTTTGCTGGAGAGGCAGGCAGTAAATAAGCGGGCATTAAACCCATCCAGGTGCCCAAGGGTAGAGGCCACCCCTCCCCATGTCCCCGGAGCCTGTGGCAGGCCTGGCTTCCTTTGGTCCCACTCAGAAAACATCTGTTGAACGAGCTGGCATGAGATGGAAGCATATGGCAGGTGCCTGGTCTGTCTGGCTTTGGCCACTTTCTGGAAGTGTGGAAGTCAGTGTGAGCACACAGCTTGTTTCAATTAGACAGCACTTATCGAGGGCCCATTGTGTATCGGCACAGTTCCCAGGCCGAGGGTGTAGATGTGAGTGAAATCAGACCCGTGGTCCCCAAGTGCATGCCCCGGCTGGGCAGAGTCAGCCCCGTTAGCTGGCCCAGCCCTCAGAGGGTCAGGAGGGCAGCTGCTGTGTGTGCCTCCAAGTGCAACTAGGATAACACTTAGGGACCATGTCAGGGAAAATGCAGAAGGGAACGGACAGAGTCACAGATCCACACCCAAGGATAAACAGATGCAGCAGAAGCCGAGCGTGGTGGTGCTTGTTGGGATCCCAGCACTCTGAGAAGCTGAGGAGGAGGAGAACAGGTTCAAGCCCAGCCCGGACAACTTAGTGACTTAGCAAGACCCTGTCTCAAAGCAAAACATTTAAAAAGGGCTAGGGAATCAGCTCAGTGTGAAGGCCCCAGGGTTCAATCCTTTGTACCGCAAAAACAAAACCCAAATACAACAAACAGCATAGAGAAACACAGCTATGTGTACTTACTGCCTAAACCTATGTAGACAAATGTAGACCCAGGCAGATTCAAATACCCCATAATCTATCCTGGACATGGCCCCGTTAGTGGTTCCCCAAGTCAAGGAAGGAAAACCAGACCTTGCCCCACTCATGCCCTGAGAGGCCTGTTATTGGCTAGCCATAATGTTACTCAACAGAAACTTGCCAATCAACTCGAGGCCTGCATGGGGTACTGCCCCTTCTCACAGGACTGTGTGGCTGATGTAGAAATGATCTCTCCCCGGAGCCTCCTGCTGCTTAAATCTTGGAGGGTTTTGCACGCTCTCCTCATAAGAAGCGCTATATCTTTGCACAAATAGTAAGTTTTTATGGTGCTTTGTATCCTCCAGGCACCGATCTATCTGCTTCACAAGTAACTAATTTAATCCCTTTAATACTCCCTTAAGATGGGGACACAACTGTTCCCATCGTACAGATGCTGGGGCCTAGGCTCAGCATGGAGCAGCAGATGCCCCAGGTGATAGGGTGAATGTGGTGGGAGCTGGGCGATCTCTTGGCCCTGCTTGGAAAAATCCCAGCAATTCTCCCACCTGAGGGTCCTTAGTCACATCTGCAAAGTCCCTCTTGCCACAGAAGGTGACATGTGCAGGTGTCAGGGATTAGGACACTAGCCAGACACTAGCTGCCTACTGTATCTATGCAGCACAGGGCAACCTCTGACCCTGTCTGCCCCTCTCTCCCCAGGGAGAGGTCTGTGCTGTCCCCTGTGCTGCGGGGACCTACGGGCCCAACTGCTCATCCGTCTGCAGCTGTCGCAATGGTGGCACCTGCTCCCCTGTAGACGGCTCGTGCGCCTGCAAGGAAGGTAATGTGTCCTGTGCAAGCCCAGCCCAGGTCCAGGCAGCTAAGGGGTCTCAGCTGGGGCTGCCCCCGCCCTCATGAGGGGGCAGGACCCACCGTGAGTCAGGTTCCACCCCGGAAGCTGCAGCCTCAGTGGCAGGAGTGTGGTCTTAGGAGAGGCTCTGAGGGGAGAGGGTGGAAAGGAGTAGCAGCCAGACTTGGCCTGGAGAGAGAGGTGACAGCCCCTTCTTCCGCCCCTCAGGATGGCAAGGTCTGGACTGTGCCCTGCCATGTCCCAGCGGGACATGGGGCCTGAACTGCAATGAGACCTGCGCCTGCGCCAACGGGGCGGCCTGCAGCCCCGTGGACGGCGGCTGCACCTGCGCCCCGGGCTGGTTGGGAGACACCTGTGAGCGGCCCTGCCCGGTGAGCGCCCCTCCCTGGGGTTAACCCGCACTCGGGAATGCACCAGGAAGAGCACCCCAGCAAATGGGGGACAGCTAGAGTTGGGTCACAGAAGCCATTTTCTTTCACCCTGACTCCTGTAGCACAGCAAGCCCTGGACAGATTTAGCCCCCCACCTTGCTAAGCAATCACTGCCTCTGAGCTGAGCCCCAGCTCGGCCTCAGGATCCTCCCCCTGCTAAGCTCCAGGACAAGGGCCCTACGCTGGCACAGGTGCTGCCCCTTGGTGGGCGGTGTCTTTCTAGCTCCTGCAGTTTGTGCTTCCATGGGGGAGGGGGGGTGCGGGAGGAGGAGTAAGAAGTACTTTCTAGAAGTAACCACCCAGATTTCATCCCTGACCTTGGTCTTGAAACCAGCCCATGTGAAACTGAATATGTAGCCCTGAGGTTGATGTCCTGGGTTCAAATTCTGCCTTTGCATCATCCAGTTACCTCCAGTATGTTATTTCCTGGGACAACTGTTTCCCATCTTTAAGGTGGGAATTCCAGGAACTATGTCAGAGATTGTGTTGAAGATCATGAGGGATGAGGATACAAGGATACTGGTCCCTCATGAGCTCGAAGCGAACTGGAGGGATCACCATTTTCCTCCTAACAGAGGGTGAACAATTCCTTCCTCATGTGAGGTAGACGTGCCCCAATTAATGAAGTATTTTCATTTACAATTTAAGTTAACGATCCCTACAGCCCTCAGAGCCTGTGCCCGGGGCAGCACCCTCCCCTCCCTCCCCATCTCACACTCCTATCAATGCAGCCTGGTGGGCTCAGCTGCCTCATCAGGTGCGTGAAGCTCTGAGCCTCCAACCACCTTCTCCCTCCCTCCCGCTCCACAGGACGGCGCATTTGGGCTGAACTGCAGTGAACGCTGTGACTGCAGCCACGCTGACGGCTGCGATCCCGTCACAGGCCACTGCTGCTGCCTGGCTGGCTGGACAGGTAACCCGGGCCAGGCTCTGTGCGCCCGGCTCTAGCCGCTCTCCTTTGATGTTTCTTTTCACTCCTTAAACCTGCTTGCAGCTCCACTTCTGCATTCCATTCGATGAAGCAACTATTTCTTAAATGCTGATGGTGCACTAGCTCTGGGGGAGGGGACAACAAAAGCTGGCACATGGTGGGTGCAGGCGCCCAGGGTATTGGTAGAGGTGCCTGCAGGGAAGAGGGTGAAGCATTTTGTCCTTAGTGCTCGCCCAGAGCGCTAGGCCCTTCGCCCATCCCCCAGCCTGCCTCCTAACTGCCAGGGAGCCATCCCCTCCTGTCTCTCTCAGGCCACCTCCAGCTCCAGCTGGCAGTCACCATCTCTCATGTGGCAGCGCCTCGATGGTCTGGGCCTCCCCTCTTCCCACCCATCAGTTTGTGCCTAGTGGCTGGAGCGAGCTTCACAGACCCCTCCAAGTTCCTGTGACTCACAGAACATCCACAGCTCAGGTGCCCTGCACTCTGCCCCTGCCTGGCCCCTTCATCTACTGCTGCCTCTGTCACTCACTGACTCCAGCCACTCGGGCCAGTGTTTCCTTTTTCAACCATGTGCCAAATCCAGGCCTTTGCATATGCCCACCTCTACCTAAATCTTTCTTTGCCGCTCCTTCCCAATAACCCCTCCCGTTTCTGTGGTTCTGGGACTCAAACCACACAAATGTCCCACCACCAAGTGGAACCCCAGCCCTACTCTATCTGCTTCCTATTCACCAGGTTTCAAGAGACTTGGAAATGGCTCCCCTGTAACAAACCATACACGTGGCCAAGGTCACAAAGCCTGCTGGTTAATTCTCTCTACAGTGGCTACTTACTCTGCACTTGTCCTGTAGAGTTGACCATACCTGGTCTTGATCTCTGTGTTTATTGTGCATCTTCCTAACTTGACCACATGCCCTGTGAAGCATCTGCCTTATTCACCACTGTGTCCACCACCTGCCATCTTTGTGACATGGATAACAAGCTGGTTATGAACAGAACTCCACAGACAGCCCAGGTCTGTGAACTTGGGCAAGTCCTCCACCCTCTCAGAGCCTGATTTCCCCATCCACAAAATGCAAATGGGGATTATAATCCCACCAGCCAACTGCAGGGTGGCTTGGAAGTTGAGATGAGTGACTTCTCTGAGGTGCCAATGCTGCCTGGCACACACTAAGTGCTTGGTCCTGGAAGCTATAAGTGCAGGAAGCACCTGGTAACAGTCCGTCCAGCAAATGGGCCCACAGCCCGGCCCAAGGAGGGTGCTGAGCAGAGAGTAGCCGTGACTGGCAGTGTAGTTCTCAGATAAATAATTAACACTGGTTGTGGCATGGCTTCTGGAAAGTTTCCAAGCAGCTGAGGCCTCAGGGGACATTCCTCTGTGGCCAGGGACTTGTCTCTGAGGCCAGGGACATCCCTCCATGGCGTCTCCTGCCCAGCTTCCCTGCTCTGCTGACTGCTGCCTCTTGGTATAGAAGGAAGTTGCAGCCAGGGACCTGTCACCCCACGCTCTCAGCAAGAGCCAGGTAGAAATCATTTGACGTTCTCATTGCCTTAATTTTAAGTGAGTGGATCAGATTTTAATGACATCTGCTGCTTAAAAATTCTGACTTTGATGGACAACCTTTCAGCACGGCCTCTGCTGTTCTAACACAGATTTTCCCAAGTGGTCCCGAAGGCTTTCCAAAGAGGAAGTTGAGGCCTCAGAGGTTTGTGGAGCAGGAGGAGGTGAGGGAGGGCAGGGAGGTAGCCTGGGCCTCCTACTGCGAGCCCCTCCCACTCACCCCCATCTCGCTGCGTTAGGTTGTGTCCCCCTAAAGCCCCTTGTGTTCAGAGGTGGGGGCAGCATAGTTGCTGGTATGCATTCTTGCAGTCTGTACCCAAGGCTTCCATCAATGGTAGATTGAAAATACTGTTAAGGGGCTGGGGAGCTGGCTCAGTAGAATAAGTGCCTGCCTGGCAAGAACAAGGTCCTGAATTCAATCCCCGTACTGGAAAAAAAAAAAAAAAGTTAAAAAATGAATTTCCACGGTAGCACATGCCTATAATTCTAGAACTTGGGAGACTGAGGCAGGAAGATTGTCATGAATTCGTGGCCAGCCTGGGGTAGATAGTGAGACCCTGTCACACACAAAAATCTTTTTCACATCTATTGAAGATGGGCAGACTTTTCTTATCACTTCCTAAAAAATACAGCAGAGAAACTATTTCTACAGCATTTACATTGAATTAGGAATTACAATTAGGGATAATTTAAGCCACACTAGAGGACGCGTACAGGTCACTTCTCTGAGCTGTGGTGCGCTCCCCTGGTCCTGCCCTTGGCACACCGGGCTCCACCACCCACCCAGGGCCTTGCTGTCTTCGGTCTTGGCTTGGCTTCTTCCCAGGAGCCCTCCCTCCCCAGTTCCCCTCTTGGTGCTGTGTCTGACCCTTCCTGCCATCCTCTCCTCTGACCCCAGCCTGCCTGTGGCCCACAGGCATCCGCTGTGACAGCACGTGTCCGCCCGGCCGCTGGGGCCCCAACTGCTCCGTGTCCTGCAGCTGTGAGAATGGCGGCTCCTGCTCTCCCCAGGATGGCAGCTGCGAGTGTGCACCCGGCTTCCGAGGACCCTTGTGCCAGAGAAGTAAGGCTGCGTGAGCCCTTTCCAAAGACCATGGCAGCTCGTCCTCCCAGCCCTGCCCAGCTAGAGCCAGTCCTGACCTCAGCAAGGCCTGGCTTGTCCCTCCTGTTAGTCCCTTCTGTCCCTGAGCTGGCTGTTCTGTCCCTAAATTCACAGCCCAGCTGTTCCTCTCTTCCTTAAGGGATGGGCCCGCCCCATTGTGAGAAAACATGGCTCTCCCTACACTCAGAATATGGGACAACAGAGGTGGCCAAGCTGGCTAGGGCCCCTGGGGCTACTGACTACCATCTCTCCTCCATCCTCAGTCTGTCCCCCTGGCTTCTATGGACTCAGCTGTGCCCAGCCTTGTCCCCTCTGCGTGCATAGCAGTGGGCCCTGCCACCACATCAGCGGCCTCTGTGACTGCCTTCCAGGGTTCTCTGGAGCCCTCTGCAACCAAGGTACTATCTCAGGCTGGGGGCGGGGACAGGGTGGGAGATGAAGGCCCTAGAGGGAGGGACTCACAGGAAGGCCTGGCTGTAACAGAACTCCTCTGGTCACAGGCTCAGGGCTCTTTCCAAGGACCTACAGCCACTGAGTATGACAGAAGAAGAGAAAGGTGACATGCATGTTTCACATTAGCAAGGGATAGGGCCAAATTCTGGCTCCCACTCCCATGCTAAAGAGAAGGAAATAACTAAGCACAGACAGAACCCACCACACCAGAAGGGGCGCCTGGTAGCCAAGGCTACAGAACAGCGTAGGAGCTGCCAGCATCATGGATCCCTGGCCACACACTGTGCTGTCTCAGCCTCAGACTCCCTCACACTGCCAATCCAGGGCAGTGTGGAGCTAGGGACGGATCCAGTGGCCGTGTGGATGGAGCAGGAAGAGAAAGGCAGTCCTTCCGGGGGGGCAGAACCAGCCTGTGTGAGGGAGGCCCATACGTGGGCATGTGGTGGCTGGAAATGGGACAAGGGGCCTCTTCAGAGAGGGCCCTGAACACAACCTTGACCTCAGCTGGTGGTGTTTACATTCTAGCTTACAAAGAGCAAAGAGATCTTTAGGATAACAGCAAGGTTGCCAAGGCAAGAATCTCCTCTGGCCTCTGCTTAAATCCTCTCCTTGACTGAGCGCTCACTACCTCCCTGGGGACCCCACTCTTCTGATGAATAATCACTGCTGAGCCGGGCTGTTTAGGTCTGAGGGCCGTTAATATGTATGAGTGGAAGGTTTACTCCGTGCTGCTTTGAGGTCATGAGACATATGGGCCCCAGGGAGAGGTAGGTGACAGTTTCATTTGCTTGCAGCCCTCCCAGGACAGTTTAATCATCACCTGACATGCGGAGGTTTACTTATTAAACGTAGGAGACCTGGCCGTTGATACAGCCAGGCCTCGTCTAAATGAGGGCCCTGGCAGCCCGACGAGTTGCTCTCGCATCCCTGGATGTCTGATTTATCACCCGCTGGCCTAATGAGTCTTTTCCACATATAGATCTAATAGAGTTTGCTATTAATGCCAACTGCCCTGGTTAAGTCTCAAACCTTGTAAAAAATTGAACTGACACTTTCTAATGACTGGCTTTCCAGTGAGTTACAAATTACAGATGCTACTTCTCCAGAATCATTAAACATAGATTAAATATAACCAGATGTTTTCTTTTCCCCAGCCCCCTGCTTGTTCTCCACCGCCCCTTCTCTTTGGTCGCGACTCTATTCAGCTAAGAAGCCAATTAATGTATTAGGTTGATCGCGTTAGTAGCCCTGTGGGCTGTGTGCGGATGAGGAAGACTCAAATGACATGGTTGTCCTGTTAGGCTCAGAGCTGGTGTGGGGGGCAGACAGAGCAGCTCTGGCACCCTGTTGGCCACAGAGAGCAGAACTAGAGGTGGGGCCCCCAAATCCAGTACCTCCTCTGTGCTGAAAGGCACAGAGGAAAGGCCCAGGGTGCGCGAGGACCAAGTGACTAGGAAGCAGAGGCTGCCGATGATATCCAAGTGAGGGAGGTTAAGTGCTGGCCTCTAAAAATCCAGATATTTAGCCTGGGGCAACGAAGTGCCATTGAGGCTGTTGGAGCCGGGCACAGGAGCGCCATGAAGAGGGCGTGCTAAAGAGAGACCATGCTATAGGAGCAGGGGACGCGGACTGCAAGCAGCTAGACAGGGAGGCGCTCTGTTCACCCTCCAGCCTGGTCTGAGAAGGACTCCACACTTGAGGGAGGAAGCCCGACTTCCTCCAGGGATGCAGGAGGCTTCTCCGCTGTGGGTGACTAAAAACCCAGAGCATTAGCATGGAAGCTGAGCAGAGGACAAGGCCTTCAGAACCCAGACAGATTTCCTCAGGAGGAGCGTGCTGAGCCAGGGCTTGGGGAACAGCAGAGGGGGGTGAACTGAGAGGCAGGGACACTCGAGCCAGTCCTGCAGCCCTCGACCTGGTCCCTCCTCCCCACTGTAAGAGTTTCTCATCCAGCAGCCATGGCTCAGTGATGGGAACCCTGGTCTGAGGGCCCAGGGACAGAGACCCAGCCTCACCTCCTCCTCTATGGGACCTAAGTCAAGTGATTCTACCTCTGGCCCTCAGTCAAGGGGACAGGACAGGGCACCCCCCTCTATAAACAGATGGAGAAACATGGTGGGTGGGGTGTCCCAGCTGGTAGTTCCTGTCCAGATCCATGACTCTAGGCTGGCCATGGCTCTGGCCCAGGAACCTCTGGGGTGCAGCTGAGGGTAGTGGTCTAAAGAACAAGGGTAGGAGGGCAGGTGTCAGACTGTTCTGTGCCCACAGTGTGTGCTGGAGGGCACTTTGGGCAGGACTGTGCCCAGCTCTGTTCCTGTGCCAACAACGGGACCTGCAGCCCCATCGATGGCTCCTGCCAGTGCTTCCCGGGATGGATTGGCAAGGACTGCTCCCAGGGTGAGTTGCTACCCTGGGAATGCCCCACCCTGTCTGCCCTGGGTAAGACTGAGCCCGTCTTCTGCAGATAGGGAGGCCCAGCCAAGTCCCAGCAAGCTTAAGAGCAGACTCAATGCTTGTCTGGGGGTAGCCATAGCTAACATTTACTGCTGGCCTCGATACTGCTGACACTGCCTTATGAAGGAAGGGTCAGGGACTTGCATGCTGGAGTCTAGATACAGAAGTGAGGGAGGCCAGGGCAGCCACCTTGGGAGGAAGGCAGACAACCTGTGGGTGGCTCCTATAGCCCATTTCCTGGGCCTCAAGCCAGAGCAGGGAGTTCCAGGGCCATCCGTGTAAGCCGCACCTAGCCTGATGCAAAGGCATAACCTGGCCAGGGATCCCCCCTCTGAGGATGGAGCTCCATGTCTGATAGGCAAGAACCAGCTGGTACCTGCAGGGGGGTCCCAGTTAGGTAGTGTGGCCTGAGGATTTCCATTCTACTGGGGAGACTCGGGCTCCATCCTCAGGGAGCTCACAGTCAGGAGAAGGCCTCAGGCCCTGGTGGAAGTCAACACACTACGCTTGCACTGCTGGCCTCAGCGTGTGCTTACCTCTCCACATCAGTCGCCAGAGGGCAGGACCAGGAGCCCCAAAGCCACAGAGTTAGTCCCCAAAGTTTCCTAGTGGCAGAAAATTGGGGTTTAATGGGAATCCCAGATGATAAGGCCAAGAGGTGAGTTCAAGAAATATAGGAACAGTGCATCAGGCCCTGAAGGCCAAGAACTGTCACCCAGGGCCATCCAGGGAATTGGCTGACTTGTTTTCCCCTCTCTGCATGCCCCCGCCCCCCAGCATGCCCACCGGGGTTCTGGGGCTCTGCCTGCTTCCACACCTGCAGCTGCCACAACGGGGCGAGCTGCAGCGCAGAGGATGGGGCCTGCTACTGCGCCCCAGGCTGGACCGGACTCTTCTGCACGCAGCGTAAGCCCCGCCTCCCCACACTCCCAATGTCGTGCTGCGGCCTGCTGGCCACTATTGGCATAGCCCAGGCTTGCAACAGCGGGAGGAAAGCTGGGCCCCAGAGCAGGGCTGGAGTTAAGCAAGGGGTTAACAGGCGCAGGATCTTGTTAGGACAGGGCAGTGAGGTTCCCCAGTGATCAGGCCAACAGCCTCCCTGGGCGGTGGGATGGACAGCCTGTGGCTGTGCAGCAAGGAGACCTGAGCTGGTCTCTGGTTCCACGGCCATCTAGCCCGTCCCTGCCCCTGCATCACAAGGGGCCCGAGGGTGGCGATGCTTGGAGCAGCGTTGTCCTAGGCTTTACCGTATGCTCCACCAGAGGCAGCACAAGCCAGGTCCTGGCTGCCCTCTGCAATTGTGCTGGCCCTGCAGCAACTCCTGTGACCAGGGGTCATGTTTTTCTAGGTTGCCCAGCAGCGTTTTTTGGGAAGGACTGTGGGCGTGTGTGCCAGTGTCAGAACGGTGCCAGCTGCGACCACATCAGTGGCAAGTGCACCTGCCGCACGGGCTTCACTGGACGCCACTGTGAGCAGAGTAAGCTGCCAGGGCCCCATCCAAAGTGTTGATGCCAAGCCTCAGCCTCCTGCAGTGGAAGCCTCGCTGCGCATCAGGAGCAGGCAGGGCTCTGTGCCCTCCCCCTTCCCTTAGGGGCAGCTCCAAAGAAAGTGCTGGGAAAACTCCCCCCTAGGGCAAGGGCTGAGGGACGTCGAGGTGGGGGAGGGTCTTTGTGCTGCTTTTCTAAGGCCCCTAAGCATCCAACCTGGGGCCTGGCACATGGAGTTGCTACTCGTGTAGCCTGAGAAGTAGGGGCGAGTGCCTCTTCTGCTCTGCCTTCCTCCCCGAGGTCACCAAAGGAGTCTCCTGTGACAGGAGGGAATGGCTGTCTTACTGTCTGTCCTCTTCATGCCACACAGGATGTGCTCCAGGAACCTTTGGCTATGGGTGTCAGCAGCTGTGCGAGTGCATGAACAATGCCACCTGTGACCACGTCACTGGCACCTGTTACTGCAGCCCTGGATTCAAAGGCATCAGGTGTGACCAAGGTAGTGCATGGGTGGGGGAGTGCCTAGCAGGGGCTCTGTTATACTTGTCAGGGGGTGGGGAGGTGAGCATCGCCAGCATTGTCCCCAGGTTCATTCATCTTCAGCAAGAGTGCCCTGAGCCCAGGTCACTCACAGCTCCTGCTGTGGGGAGGCCACCAACTGAGTCGAGATGGCCTGCCAAGGTCTGGCTCTGCCCTTGGCTGTGACAAGCCAGCCAGTTATGCCACATGCGGAGTAGGAAGAGCACAATCATGGTCTCTCTCAGGACACGAGGCTGCTCAGAAGGCCAAGGAGCCCAAAGTGGCTCCACCTTGTGTCTGGCACTGCAGTCAGACACCTTATGGAGGAGCTGGTGGGACCAGGCAGAGGCACTGAGTAAAGGACTCAGCACAGCCCCAGCACGGGTCTGCACTCGAGAGCGCAGCTTTCTCCTTTGAGTTCTGTGACCCTGAGAGGGGCTTTGGTACTGTGGGTGCTGGGAGCTGAGGGAGGCAGGCGAATGGGCTCTGAGGTATCCACAGGACAGAAAAGGAGCCCAAAGACGCTTCCTTTATAGTCTGAGAATAGGAGCACAGCACACTCACCCTGATGGTGCTGGCAGGCAGCTGTTTAGCTGTAGCCAAAGCTGAGATGCCAGGACTGCGAATCGGCAGAGGGGGAGAGCCATGTGTGTATCATCAAGAGGAGCCTTCAGGGCAGTAATGTCAGGCTCAAAGGCATGGCACTCCCAGCTTTTATTTATTTATCCTCGGTGTTAGCCCATGACCTTTGCACTCAGCGACATCCCCAGAACTTTATTTTTTTTTTGGTCCAGGTTGAATTCTAACTTGCAGTCCTCTTGCCTCAGCCTTCCAGAGTGCTGGGATTACAGCCCTGCGCTCCACACCCAGCTCCACTCCAGGCTCTCACTGCCAGTTTATCACATGATACTCACACACCCAGGTGAGAGTGCTGTCCCTAGTTACTCCTCTGGTGAGTAGGAGGAGCTGGCCTGGTGTTCCTGCCTGCCAATTACTGCTTGTGTGATCACAAGTGGTAATGTGGGCACATTGCCTAGCTTTACGGTGACAGTATTTTCACCAGTAAGAAAGGAAAATAGTCCCTTTTTCACAAGGCTGTCACAAAGATTCAGTGGCTAATTCAAACCTAATGTCACATCCACATTTATACTTGTTCCTTGTTACAACCTTGAACTCCAGCCTCTTTTAGGCCAGCTGAAGAAACTGAGGCAGAGTGAGGGTTGGGTGCAACAGGGACTGGAGAAAAGGGCCAAGACCAGAACTAGGTCTCCAAGCACTAGAGAGGTTAGAGCAACCTGAGCCCAGCCCTGGCCATGGGAAGAGCAAGTTGTCCCATGTCAGGCTCAGGCCCGGCCCACCTCCCTCTGTCCGCAGCTGCCCTCATGATGGAGGAGCTGAACCCCTACACCAAGATCAGCCCCGCCCTGGGCGCAGAGCGGCACTCGGTGGGCGCCATCACGGGAATCGTCCTCCTGCTGTTCCTCATGGTGGTGCTGCTGGGCCTGTTTGCCTGGCGCCGGCGGCGACACAAAGAGAAAGGCCGAGACCTGGCTCCTCGCGTCTCCTACACCCCTGCCATGCGGATGACCAGCACTGACTACTCCCTCTCAGGTGAGGGCTCTGCTTGCCCCGGCCACAACACCCTGGAAGAAGATGTGGTATCTGTGGGACACTACAGGGTCAACGGGTCACCTCAGGACCAGCGGGGATGGGGAGCAGGAGCTTACCTGGGAGAGGTCCATGGGGTCCTGCACCCCATCTGAGCAGCTGTTCCCCTCACCAGGTGCAGTCACTTCAGAACACCCCTCTCAAGCATCACTGGTGCCCCCTGAGACAATAAGGCCCAGGGCCCAGGCCCTGTCCATTTCTGTTTTGCTGGCAAAGACCTTAGGCCAGTCCTCAGGGAGACAGAAGCTCTTAGTGCAGCAAGAGGGCTGGACCTGACTTAGCAGAGGTGTGCAAGGCTATACGGGAGCTTGCTTTGTGCACAGATGCAGCAGACAACTCCGGGGTCATTCTGCCTGGGAGTTAAGCTGGGGAGGGGTGGGCTCCCAGGCCAGGCCCCTTCCCCCCCTAAACCTACACTACCAGACTTGAAGATAAGGTTTGAGGGATTTGCTGAGAGGTCAAATGCTCTGAAATTTCCCATAGTCCTGGGTGCTGGTAGGCTGCCTCAGTGAGAAAGGATGGCAGCTCTGTGCAGCAGGCTCGCCGGTGAGCTCCAGCCTCCACGTTTCGTGCTTAGCCCCGACTTCTTCAGCCAGCCACAGGCCAGCTCCAGGCTGCCCCAGGAGCAGATGGCCAGGTGCAGATCTTGCCTGCAAAGGAATCCTGCCCTGTGTGTCCTCCCTTGGCTTTAGACAAAGCCAATGTCCTCTGATGAAAGCTGGGCCTGACCCTCAGACGTGGGGGTTTTCTCTTGTGACTACAATGAGATAGGCTGGCTGGGTTCCTATACCAAGCCTCTGCTATTTCCTGGCCCCTCAGGAAAGCAGGAGAGGAGGCTGGGAGCCCTCAGGAGTGACATTCTCTTTATGGACTCTTACGGGGCCTGACTCTTGGGGGAAAGGGGAGGGGAGGCTCTACATGGTATAGCAACATGCCTGATGCCCTCTGCACTTGGCATTTGCAGGCTGGCACCGGGCAAGAGACAAACCAGGCTTCTAAATTCCTGCTGGGGTAATGGATACCAGGAAGCTGGGGCGGGGACCTGGCTGGCTCTCCAGTGTCCTCTCAAGGCTTCGCAGCCCAAGCATCAGCTTTGGGGATGTCTAGGCCCAGAGCAGGCGGATGATGGAATATGGCACCTTGTTCTCTTCCCAGATTTGTCTCAAAGTAGCAGCCATGCCCAGTGCTTTTCCAATTCCAGCTACCACACACTGGCGTGTGGGGGGCCTGCTACCAGCCAGGCCAGCACTCTGGACAGGAACAGCCCCACCAAGGTACTGGGCCCCCCGATTCCCTAGCCCCCACTCACTGTCCTCTCCTGTAGCCCTCTGCCTAGGAAAGAACTTCACCTCCCCCAGTCCCCATTCACACATAGGGTCCCTGGGGGAACAAGCGCATTAAGAGCAGCCCTCTGTTGGGGTCAGGGATATATAGCTCAGCGGCTTAAGTGCCTGCCTGGCAAGCGCAAGGTCCTGAGTTTGATCCCTGGTACCAGAAATAAAAAGTCCTATAGTTCACAGTACATAGGTACTCGTAATGGGAGGAGAGCATGTTATGTGCAGCAAACAGGCCGATGCCATGGAACTAGTGGGTGTGACATGTCACCACCCCACAGTACTGCTCATGTAACATAGCCCTCCCCTGGTGTATCATCAGCTGGTGGTCTTCAGGGGAAGACTTGTCACATATAAGCAATATACCACATAGTCACTTCTGCCATGTGTCAACACATGCAATTAAAACACTGTGCCACCTACCCATGTCACTGCAGCTGTATTAACATTCGGTGTGTACTCAGCACTGTGTAGATTAACTATCAACGGTCAGTAACCATCATCTCTTGAACTTGGACAAAACAGTTATCAATACACAAGGGATGTGGAACCTAAAATGCAGCCAGAGCCAGTGTTCCCATAAACAGGGCCTTCTGTGATGGCTCCTAGCATAGCATGGTGTTCTCAGTTACAGGTCAGCTCAGCATACAGATGTGTTAACATGCCAGGACCTGTAGGAGAGTACCAGGCAGAGTGGGAAATGGGGAAATGTGGAAGAACAGCCCTGAAGTGCGGAGGGCCCTTGTGGCCCACTTCCTGCCACCTCCTTGCTCTCCCTGGGACTCTCGACTTGCTGTGTATCCATCCTGGGCCAGGAGCAGAACTTGTGTGTTCTAGGCCCCTACGCTAGAGTTCTGGGAATCCTATCCTTCCTGGCTGCCCCGAGATATGACCTCCAGCCCAGAAGCCAGGCTTCCTGCTGCAGCAAGGTCACAGGCTGTAGTCTCAAGGTCAACACCCTGTGGCCACCCTTAGCCATCTTCCTGTGACACACCAGTACTCCACAGGATACAGAGGCCAGCAGCCCCACACAGCCCATCAACTCCAACCATCCTTCCTGTGCGCCCTTCCTGCACACCCCTTCCGTCTGGCTTGCAGTGCAGGGAGCTGAGAGGAGGCCGTCTGAAGTTTTCCTGCAGGAGGTCTTGATTAACTACTGCCACATTATCCAGGCCATAGCAGGCCAGAGGCAAAGGATGCTAGGGACGAAGGATAAAGGCTCCTGTGGCCGTGTCACCTTAGTCTCAGTCTTACTGGGACACACCAGCCTGTTAAGCCAGTTACTGCACAGTGGCCCATTTGGGGACATGTAGCTTGGCTTTACCCCAAGAGGCCAGGGCCCCTTAGTCTGCTAGGCAGTCAGCCGTGATGACATGGAAGGACACGAGCTGTTGTGAGAATGCAGTGAGGAAGGGCTGCGCCACAGAGCTTTCCCGACTCCCTTGTAAGTGAGATGCTCTCACTGGGCCCAGGTCAGGTGGCAGAGGTAGCACTCCTGCAGGTAGCTTTAGCACCTCCCTGTGCTGCAGCTCAGCCCCACCTCGCTCTCCTGCCCTGGAGGGGCAGCTTGGGTCAAGGCATCCTATCATTTAGAGGCCCTGCTTCCTGCTCCCTTCCCAATAAAAGGCATAGGTTAAAAAAAAAAAAAAAAAAAAAAGCATAGGTGCCCTAGAGCTTCACCTAGACAGCTTGGATAGGCCTCAGCCACAACGTGGCAGCCTGTCATGGGCCAGTGAGGCCTCTCCCAGCTCAGTGGTCCAGGGTCTAGGTAGGCCAGGGCCACTGAGGCTAGGCTGATTGATGGCTGTGGGGTGGAGGGGGTGGGGAGGGCCTGGGGCACTAGGTTTTAACTGCCTCTCCTGCTCTCCAACAGCTCAGTACCAAGTCCCTTGACAGAGACACAACAGGCTGGACCCCCTACAGCTATGTGAACGTGTTAGGTCAGTAGTGGTTGGGGTCCACCCCCTATTATGCCTCATCCCATCCTGAGGGGCCCTGGACCAGCTAGGAGGGAGAGGGTTAGGGTTACAAGTGCTGAATAACATTTCCTCCAGGGCAAAGGGCTACAGGGAAGAAAGCCAAGCCCCTATCTGGGCTCATAAGGCATGAGCCTGACCTCTCTTCATTTCTATAGCTAGAGGACAGCAGCCCAGAGGGACAGGGGAGACAGCTGGGATATAAGGACTCCAGGTGGAAGCAAAAGGTGCCCACACCATCTGGAAAGGGGCCTCTGCCTGATCCAGGACCTATGAAGGGGTCCCTCTCTGGGGTTTCTCATCACTGCCCTGCTGGACACCAACTGCTATGGGGTTGGGAGAGGGAGGGACCAAGGCAGATGCCACAGCTCTGCCCGGCTCTGGGTAGTAGATGCGACTTAGAAGCCTCGGTCCTTTTTAGGTTGCCTCATCTTGAACCTCACCCCCTCCTGTACATCCCACCCACCCCCTTCTCCTGCCATATAGGCCCTGGGAATAATGGCTCCTCCCTGTCATTCCTCTCACTAGACTCCCATTTCCAGATCAGTGCCCTGGAAGCCAGGTACCCGCCCGAGGACTTCTACATTGAATTTAGACACCTCAGCCGACCCGCTGAGCCACACTCACCAGGTCAGAGCCCCACTCGACCCTCCACTTCTGAGACCAGACCCAGCACCCACCCTGCTGCCCACCCCACCCCACGGTCCCAGAACTCTGCTGCTGAACCCTCCAACATGATTCACCCATCTACCCACTGCCCTCAAAAGAACAACTGGTCTTTGTCCTCCCCGCCCCTCTGGCCAGAGGGTATGGACAAGCTAGGATGCTTTAGGGGAAGGAACACAACATAATGCATGCCTATGGCACACAAAATTGCAACCTCAAAGCACTGAGAAATGACCAGGGAGTGGCAGTATCTTGGGCGAGTTGGCATTCTAGCCAGCATTCTGTGTCCCCCGAGAGACCCCAGCCAAGCTCATCCAGACCAGGGAGAATGGTTCTCCAGCGGAGATCTGGAGAAACTAGGACAAGACTGCCACTCAGCATGTAGCAGCTCACCTGGTGGCTTGGTAGAGGCACAAAAAGGTAGGAGGAGAAGGTAGGAGGTACAGGGATAGGAGGAGTGAAGGAATAAGTGCAAGCATGAACTGAATGCGGTTGTCCTACAAACACTCCAGAGCCAGGCCTAGGGCACCGGACAAGTCTGTGCCCGCGTTCAGGCTCCAGCTCAAAGGAACTTGCAGCTCAACCAATCTCTGCACCTTCCTGGGTCCAGCAGCACTAGGAAGAGTAAAGACTCTGAATTCATCTACCCTGTGGAGCAGGGATGGGCCGCACAGACACGGTGCTCCTATCCAGAGAGCTGTGCTTTGGCTATGGCTCTCCCAGACAGTGGCCAGGGCAATCGACAGCTCCAGCAATTACACGCAGTTCCCTGCCTCCCCACCACAGCCAGCACCACCGGGTATCACTTCTTACACAGGCACCTCCTCTGTGCTCAGGCCCAACTCCTCCCTGCTCTCCAGATCTACTCCTTCCCCTGCGGGCCACGCTTTACAGGCAGGCAGCCTAGTGGCTGATGGCAGCCAATACTTGGGGGAGATATGGGCTCAGTTGCACCTTAACTTCTCACTCGCTGGTCTCGAGAACAAGTCTGGAACTCTCTGGGCCCATTTCTTCTTCTATAAAAAAGAAAAAGAGGTAACAGCTTAGCCACCCTGTAGGGACAGCACAGGAAGCCATTGTCTGGTATACAGTGTTAAGGTCATCCCAGCCCTGACTGCTGCAGTACTGTTTGTGAGGGGCCCTGGTACCTCTAGGCCTTCTACATGATTAGCAACTTGGAGAAACTGGAGCTGTTCTGCTGTAACATTCAGTGGTGTGGACAAGGCAGCCATGGCAGTGAACTTCTGCAAATGGGGCTGGGGACCTCTGGAGGGGCGCTCTGAGCAGCAGTGGTTTGGGGCTCAGTGTCAGAAATGGCAAGTCAGTGGAGTTGAACAATATCTTAGCACTGCAGCACGCCTTGCCTGCTAGTGTGTCCTCGGTTGAAGCCTTCAAAAAGTAGCCCTGACTTTGAACCAGAGCCATTACTGTACCAACCTAGAAATGCCAGGCTGCTACTGTTCTGGGATTCCATGCTGCTTTATATCCTGCCTCTGGTTAGGGCTCAGGACCACGTGCTGTGGGAGCCTGGGAGGAAAAACTATGAAAGCAAAAGGCATAAAGAAATCTTTGGGGCTGAAAACCATTGGTAATGCTTTTCAAAGGCAAGTCTCAACTCTGTACAAATAATCCATCCTCCAAAAATGGGTGTGTAGATAGGAGAGGCTGTTCCCTTTTAAAGATACCACAAGAACCCCAGCCACCTGTCTATCCTCTTGGGCTCCCCTCAAGGGAACTGTGGCAGAGCCACAGCCGACAGGTGAGAAACTGTCTCTGCCTCTCCTCCAAACCCAGTAGAATGGAGATTTGCAATGTCATACAGCCTTGCCACAAGCCCAGAACTGTGACTTTACCTACAGTGACTGTGGGTGGCACCCAGGAGGTCTATACAATCTGATGAAAGGCTTGTCCCTAGGGTAAAGGTCAAAGGGAAAGCTGAGTAAGCCACAGGAGTGCTGTAACCAGGCTTCTTAATGCTGTGAGTCTTTTATGAATTCCTGTAGCTCATCATGATTTGGGCAAACTCAGAATAATGTTTTAGCAATAAACAACTACTTCCTGAGTAGGAGAGAAGAAACCTCACAGCAGTCTAAACCTCACACCCCCTGCCTTTTCTTTTCTTTGCCTGTAGGTGCTTGTGGAATGGACAGACATCAGAACACATACATTATGGACAAAGACTTCAAAGGTAGAGTATCCAATCCTGACATCCTATTAAAAAGGGCCTAGCAAGAGTACAGATCTGAACTGGCCAGGAAGTTCACTCAAGAAACTGCATATTCCACACCCCAAGGAAAACAAAAACAAAGGACCACAGGATGGGGCTTCTGGGTAAGCTCTACCCAGGAGGAATAATCATGATAATGAATTCATCTTCCAATTTCAGTTGCACCTGCCTAGCAAATGCTTGTGGGGTTTTTTTTTTTTTAATAGATGCCAACTAAATGTCTTTGGAAATGTAGAACGCCATTATCTAACCAATTAGTACGAGTTAAGCTGATTATAAAATCTGAAATAAAGTCAATCTGCCCCAGAGGCCTCCTGTTGTTGTGCTGGCGAAGACTGCCACTCCATACCTACTGCCTGTCTAGGGCACAAGGAATGAAAATTATACCCACTGTTAATATTCTATGGGATTGCACCCTCAAAGGATCTCACCCCCAGCACAGAGAAGGCAGGACAGGTCCCTAACACACAGAAACTGCTGCAGGTTGGATCTTCCCTCTAGGATGCCTAAAGGGGAAGCCGAAAGTGGAAGGCCAAGTCCCGCCCGCAGATTGTGTCCTAGGTCTAAATGTCAGGTCTGTGAAATAGAAGGCTTTGGATCTCTGTCACTTATTAACTGTGACCTTAAGACTGTGAGCTCCCCAGGGCTGTTTCATCTCCAAGGCTGCCATAATTATGTCTAATAAGGCTATCATGAGTATCCAATAAAATCATGGCTGACAAGTGTTTTGCATATTATAAAGGTCGTACTAACATAATAGGGATCCACTGTCCTTCAGCCAAACAAAGATAATTCAATGTGTTCATCCTTGATCTAGCTGTGTAACAGAATCACTTGGAAAGTTTGTTAAAATACCTCCCTGAGACCAACGCAGTAGCTAAGAGTAGATCCCTGGAAGCTGCCATTTGTGATGAAGACTGCAGGACATCCTTATGCAGCTTGGTATCCAACCATCATTTAGAAAACACGAGTCCAGACTGACCCAGACTCTTAAGTTACTATTTTGACCTTTCACATCCAGCCTTGGATACACCCAAAATACAACCATCTCCTAAAACTAGCTGCTTATAGCCCTTGGGGAGATCATTAGTGAGGCGAGGAAGGGGCAGGTGGCAAGTAACGTGCTGAGCAAAGAGCAGGAAGTATGAAGGACCATCACTGTTAGGCTGTCCAACACCCAAGAGCTGCTGAGATTGGGCAGTCACACCCAGACTCCAAGCCAACCAATAAATGGTATCCTTTGGGAGCTGGATTCTGACAATTTTCTGTTTTGACCTAAACCATCCGAACGCAGGCAAATGCCATTTCAGTAACTGAGGCTGACATCTGAGAAAGCAGTTCTACCATTTCATTATGGTGACTGCAGTTTCACAAACAAGTTGGGGTTTGGGCATATAGATCTTCAAAGGCCTTTCCGGTTTGGAGAATATGAATGACTCAAGTGTAAGCCCAGGCAGGCCCAGACAACTTTCCACGCACCCTGTTATCCTCTGCATTGTAATGAGGTTGCTACTTCTAGAAAGACTCGAAACCATAAATGTAAAACACTAAAGGAAAGCAGTCTCTGCCTTGGCGTCACCTCATTCCTCTTCTATGAGATCATAGATCTGAGCCTCTGAGTGATTAAGGTCTAACAGGCAGCCCTCCCTATTGCACTTCACCATGCTGCTAGAGTCATCTTTTGACTTACAGACAAAAGACTATGTGTAGACAAATATGCTGACAGGAACAAGAGAACTCAAAAGGAGAAAAATGAAATATAGTTCAGAATGTGACAAGGAGCTGGAGAGATAGCTCAGTAGAATAAGAGCTTGCCTGGCAAGCACAAGGGCCTGAGTTCAATCCCTGGTTCCACAAAAAAAGAGGACATGACAAATATTTACAAAAGACATGAAAAAATCCTTTGACTAAACCCCTAAATAAACATTTAGTTTGTACCACAAATTAAACTGTCTTCTGAAAACCACAGCACCAAGCCAAATCACAATTGCCAAAAGTAAAGCTCTTAAATATACTCTGAGCTCTAGGAAAAGCCCTTGCCTAGGAACTAAGAGTGCTAGGCTGTAGCTCTCACTGTGTGGTACGGACTAGATCACACCAGAGTCCTGGCCACGGCCACTGCTTCTTTAAAAAGGATGGAATTGTAGGGGCCTGGGAGATAGCTCTGTGGCACAAGTGCCTGCTTGGCAAGTGCAAGGTCATGAGTTTGATTGAGCCCTGGTCCCACAAAAAAAAAAAAAAAAGATGGAATTGTGCCAGTGTCCCCTAAGGTGGTTCCCAGCCCCAACACTCCCAGTCAGTGCAGTCAACATCCCTGTTTCTCCTACTGACTCCATTCACTACTGTCCTGGAGGCCTTCCTGCTTCATTCTCAGCACATGATTGGACCATTCTAAGAGGCACAGAGGAAACTGCCCAGAGGCAATGCTCCAGGCCACTTGCCATGCGCATCTGGAGCCCACTACTGTTGCCATTTTCCCAATCTGTATGCTCCTTTGCCATCCAAGCTCCAGGTCTCCCCATCAAATAACCATAGTTCTTATTTAGGGAACCACTGACTTCTGTAGTGTTGCAGCCAGTGTTCTTTTTCTGACCCAGAGACTACATCTCTCAAGAGATGGGAATTTATCGTTAAGGAAAAGAAAACTCAGTATGGCCTCCCACTAATAGCATTAGACCTAGGGGGTTGGGGGCACATGCCTTTAATTCCAGCACTCTGGGGGGCCTGAGGCAGAGGACCACATGTTCAAGTCCCACCTGGACAACTGAAAGACCCTGTCTCAAATGAATATACCTCAGAATACAAGTAATGGATTCAATCCCCAGGATCATTTAAAAAACAATCATTGGCCAAATAGTATGGCTGTCTCAGTTTTGCTCCACACTTAAACTGGGCCTTAAGTGAATGTCAGATTCCACATCCCACTCACAAGGTGCCTTTAGAAGGCCATCTCCACTGAATTTATGCTTGCTTGTAAAACGATGTTCAGTTCAGTTTAGAAGCCCTGTCTCTTGCATATGACTGCCAATGTTTTGAGCAGGTAGGAATTAGTGAGACCAAATGCCAGGGCATTTATAAGACTCAGTCTTGGATCTTGATGCTCATTACCAGCCCAGGAGAGTGACTCCCACAGAGCTATGGTGGCCCAGTGGCTGAAGCTTCTTTTATTTGCAAAATGCCCTGAAGTGTAGAGACTAGACAGGGGTGGGGCTGTAAAAGGATGAGGAAGTGAGAGCAGCTGTTTTTTCTTCCCCTCATGGGCCTCCCCTCCTGGAGGGCAGGTTAAGACTCAGCTAGAGAAGGGGCTGCCTAGGGTGATATCCACCAGCTGGCCTTGCCCTTCCCTTCAGTTCCCAGCAGGCACAGGTCAATGCAATGCAATGCCCTGCCCAGTCACCAAGCCACCCAACACACTAGAAATTTTTGTATCATTGTCTGTGCCTCTGGCCCAGGTATGGAAGATCCTTCTGCCCAGTCTCAACACTGGTTGGCTCAACATCTTTTATCTACTTAGGTGCGTCTACTGCTTCAGAGCTAACAGTTTACAGTATTCCCTAAGTGTTAAGAGCAGCCCTGACTTTCTGGTGAAAATGGGAAGAGGTGCTGGCTGAGGCTGTTTTGGGCATGAAGCCAGAGCTTCACTAAAAGCTCTTCCACTGGCAGAACTTAGGCATGGCACACACACAAGAAGCATGAAGTGCCTGGGACCTCTTCTCTCAGCAGGACACAGTCCCCCAGCTACCAGTATCCCTTGGTTGGGGTACAGCAGAGGAACAACCTGCAGTTTATAGTTAGATTTTAGTAGTAAGATTTCTATGGGAGAAATATCTTTACTGGCTATCACAGAAGACCTGGCTAGAGTCCTGAGCAAACCACTTACCAATCAATATATGAACAAACTCTCCTAATAACATCCCTTCTATCCGGCCCCCTTTCAGATACAAGCTTCAAATGGCCTAAGTGGAATGAAGTCTAACATTAAGTACTACACAAAGTAAGCTATCACTGTTCTCAAATTTTAGAAAATATGCCACCAGGCCAGCCATGCTAGACTTTAAGTAATACTTAGCTACCAAGAAGCCTTAAGCTGTTTTACCTTTACTCTTTGCCGGATGGGTTTACAGAACCCAAAATGGGACAGATGGGCTACCCCCGGGTTGACCTAACCACCATTCCTAGGAGGCAGACTTTGTAGGCTGGGGCAGGTGAGCCAGGGCCCAAAGCCACCTTTCCCTTGAGAATCTCAACAGCAGCTGGGCCTTCTCAGCCTCCCTTTAGGTCCTGGTAGAACTGCCTGAACCTGCTCACTGCTAAGCAACAATGTTTTCTCCTCTTCTCTAGGGTCATATGCCGAGACCAAAGCCAGCCTACCTCCCTATTTGTGGGCTAGGTTCTAACGGGAAGCGCTAGGTTCTAATGGAAAGTGCTAGGTTCTAGACCCTCACCTGCTACCGAAAGGCAGGGCAATGCTGTAGAAGTCAGTTCTGTACCTGAAGTCTCAATTTCCTCATGTGCAGTAACAGGGAGAGGAGGATAATAATTACTGCTGTGCCTGTTTAACAGAGCATGACAGGTGCTTAAAGGAACTAGTACAAGTACTTTCAGAAAGACTGAGGAAACGTCAACCTGCTAGAACGGGCAGGCAGATTCTCCCACTAACAGAATTTCTCCCAACTCATCACTGACCTAATACAGGAGGAAAGGCTATGTGTATACAGCTCTGCTACTTCAGTCACACCCAGTATTCTGTTCTCATAGGTCTTAGCCACATCCTGTCACCCCTTGAATTATGTCATTTTTGCTGTAACTCTTTCCTTAATCTCTCAAGTTGGAGACAGAAGATAGATAAATGGGGAGGCACCCACAGTGCAAATGTGATGGTTATAGTAAATTTCACTGCTGTCTTTTTAGATCTCTCCTGACTACCAAACCCCAAGGCCCAGTGTTTGCTAGACTCACGCTGCCAGAGGTGTGCAGAGGAGGGAGGGTCAGGGCTCAGCTGGCTGCCTCTTCCATACAAGTCCTGCTCCTTGGGACAATCTGTGGAGGTGGTAATCTTCCTTAAAAGGGGAATGGACAGCGTAAGTAAGGGCTTCCTCTAGTGGAGCTAGTTACCTTGTTATGTATTTGGAAACCAGTTTGTGTCTTTTTGTACCCTGAAGTCTCTTGGTAATGCAACTGAGAGGTGGCAGCAGGCAGCACGAGTTCTAGTACCGAAGGACACTGCTGAAACGGCCCAGTCAGCATTTAGGAGAACTGCAGAAAACAACCATCAAGGACACACTGCAAGCTTACTAGAAAAAGGAACTTTCATAAAGCTAGCTTAAAAGGCTCAAGTCTTTTTCCACCTTTATTAGTTTTCAGTTTGCCCAGTTCTAAAAATGAGCTCCTGCAAGGCAAGGATGCCGCCAGCCTAAAACACACATTGCTTTTGAGTTGAAATCAGAAGACATGGGCTGCTGGGCATATCACTGCAAACCTTTAATAGCAGTACTCAGGAGGCCGAAGAAAAAGGATCGAGTTTTGAAGCAGCCCTGGGCTACACAGCACCCCCTACACACAACATAGGCCAAGAGTTCCAAGGCATGGATTCAAGTGTTGACACTGGTATCTTTACTAGTTATGAGACCTCAGCCAAGTCACTTCATCTCTCTGGACCCGCATGCTGTAAAGCGCACACTATGATTTGTAGTAACTCATGTGGGAAAGCATATTATGCATTTTTGGATTAGTATCTCTACCCAAACATTTTCCTATCCTCCAAAAACACAGATTTCTTTGGAAAAAGAACTCCGTCTTGAAAAGCACAACTTGAGACATTTACTTAGTAAATCAGGGTTGTATGAAAAGAGACAAGATTAGCACTCTCCTTGACAAGAACGGAAGAGGCCCTTGAGCCTGACAACATGCACAGGGTTAAGGCATCCATCTAGCCACTGTTTTTTAAAGATAGAACTCCACCTTTACTTGGTTTTAAATATGTATAGAATGTTATGATAAGACACAGTAGTAGTGTTGGTCAGACATTGAGTTGGTGGGGAGACAAAAATATACATGTGAAAAACTCAGTATTTTAATAAAGTAAATTAATAAATAAATCATCAATTATAGGCTTTCCCAGCTCCAGAATCCCAAAGACACACAGATTTTACAGTTGTTTCTAGTATTTAAATGAAGACATGTTCTTGCTTGTCTTAAGAAATCTCTCTTGCCTTGCAGATTACATGAAAGAATCTGTGTGCAGCTCTAGTACTTGTTCCTTGAACAGCAGCGAAAACCCATATGCTACAATTAAGGACCCACCCATCCTCCCCTGCAAGCTTCCAGAAAACAGCTACGTAGAAATGAAGTCACCTGTGCATAGGGGGTCTCCGTACACAGATGTGCCATCCTTGTCGACATCTAATAAAAATATATATGAAGTTGGTAGGTGTCTCAAATAAGTGAAAACTTAGTGAACCTAGGGCTCAAGTGCAGCATCTCAAGCAAAAGCAGCCCTCCACACGCATCCTGCCTTGGCAGCACATCCTTCTTTGGTTGGTTTTTAAGAAATACAAGGTGAAATCTTTCCGAGGACTGTCCTGTCCCCAACGCAGGAAATCACATTCTTGTGCCAACCCTTTCACACACAGACACACACACACAGACACACAGACACACAGACACACAGACACACACACACACACACAGAAAATATGAAATAGAACTAGGGTGGGGAATGGGTACACAGGCTTCAAGTTATTATTGATACAAACCTCAATTAAAAACAAACAAACAACCAGAACCAATACTTACCCATTTCTGAATCATCTTTGTAATTCAAACTGTACTCCTCGCCTCCAGGAGAATAGCCCTTCCTCTGTGATCCTACATCACCTGGGGCTGTGCAGAGGCCAGGTTGCCACAGTACTTTGACTTAGGTGTTCCGTATCTTCACAGCAAGCCTCCAGCCTATTTTCTGTCTACATTCAGATCCCACCTCCTCTCCCCACCAAGTTAAATAGAACTTTCTTTCCTCCCAAGAAGGCAACCAAAGCTAATCTGTTCTTTGAATTCATTTTTCACTATATTCCTTAGAGCCCACAGTCAGTATGGTCCAAGAAGGCCTCGGTCATAACTCCAGCTATATCCAGAATCCATACGACATTCCTAGGCACAGCCATATTCCTGGTCACTATGACCTCCTCCCAGTAAGACAAAGCTCTACCAGTGGGCCCTCCCAGGACAAGTAATCTAAAGAGGGACAAGCTTCTCTCTTATAGTGTGCTCTGCTGAATACTCGCTGACTCTGAAAGAAGACAACCTATGACTTGAATACTGATCCAGACTGGCTCCAGCTACGTATTAGTTATTATGTTCATCTGGAACTTCCGAAGAGCTTCCAAATGGGACTTGGCTTAACAAAGAAGTCTGTAGAAAAGACAAATCCTATCACCCACCAATCCCCCAACCCCAAATGCCCCAGGGATTATATGATTTGTAAAGCATTTAAGATACTACTAGTCAACATCAGCTAAAATACATATATTTAACACTTGGAAATATAATGCTTAAAAAAGCATGTATAATAGCAAACTTTCCAAGGAGGAAAAGGGACCTGGGAGGCGAGGGGGTTAAAGCACCTGAAATGTATAGGTACTTTTGGTTACTGTTACTATCAACATTTTTTTTCTTTTATTGCTAAAATAATTAGTACGCATATGTGAACTATTCTAGTATCAGTCCTAAAGTACCTATATGCCT